>JAMRYI010000851.1:0-66565 GCA_029231635.1 Ditylenchus weischeri
TCATCCCTGGTGTTCACGCAAAGGGACCGACCTTAAGAGCACACTAATAAAAGTTCTACTGCATCGGGACTCGACTGTAGTTATCGTAAATTTTCACTACCCAATTTGCGACCATTTGGTCTTCCATACTTCTCCAACACTTCATCGGCCACCACTTTGAGAGCAGCCCAAGTCTCTGACCTGTCGCCAGTATTTCGCTTTCAGGAAGCAAGAAACCAGAGTTGAAGAGTGTGTTTTGAGGTCGTAGCTCCAATGAGGAAGGAATAAGGTGTGTTGATGGTACCTTTGGCCCAGTCATGGAAGCTCCAGATGCTTCGTCTATAACGATTCAGTGAAAAAAGGGTTTTTGGAGGATAAAAATGATTACATAATAAGTCTGCACCAGTGCCAACCGTGTATTTACTACCAAACATCTCACTTAGTGCTTTAGTAGCTTTGACAGAAATAGGTCTCTAGAAATTAAATCACTGGAAAACCTCGATATAACGAGTCCCAAAGAGACCAGCCAACTTTTTCGGAAAAACTATCGAATTTTTCATGTCGTGAAAAGCGTTTTAATGGTGTTTTTTGAACGAGTTAGCATCTTAATTGTGCTTAAAGGACCATGCACGTGCGTTCTAAATTGTCCCCCGCTAATTCAAAAAAAAAATTCCTAATCATTGAACTTCTGTACGGATTTTTCAACGGTTTCTAACAAACAAGACCTAGAATTTATGGCTCGTTCACGGACTGCGACTTAGACTATTTTGGCTACGTAAACACCTCTTAGTCTCAGTCTAAAGTGTTCACGGACTGAGACTTAGACTTGAGGCATTGTACTTATGTCTTCATTTATATCTTACCGTATTTCCTCTAATAACTCACCTCTCCAGATGGCATTCAAAAAAATAACTCACCCGGATGAGTTATTAGAGAAAATATGGTATTTAATCATTTGTTTCGTGATTAAACAGTTAAAAAACAGCTTCAAAACCTTTATTTTAAATAGTTCAAAGGATTATTGCATGACAAAGTCGCTCTTACTGATTTCTCAGTCTAAGTCTCAGTCCCTGAACACCTTAAACTTAGACTGAGACTATTTTCGCTACATGCTAAAAAAAATTTCGCTCAATTTTTCTCGCTAAAAATTTTTTAATTGGTGGGGGACAATCGTGGACGTAAACGGGCATGGTCCTTTGAAACATGTTTTCAGGATGCGGAAAGCTATTTTTTGGCAAAAAAATTTTTGACTGAAATCAGACTTTTGCCTTAGTCCCTCAAGGTAAACTAACCTAAAAGAATATCCAGATATCCTAAAAAGATAAAATTACCGTATATAATGGTGTTCTACCCCGTTTTGGTAACTGGAGCTGGGTAAAAAGAGCCTCTATATGCATTATACGATCAAGAGTCTTGCTAGGAATTATGTCTAAGGTATGTCGGTGTGCATCTCTAACTCTCAAGCCCCACGCTTGAAGAAGCAGGAAACTTGGTAACAGTTTGAGATGCGCACACCCACTACCTTAGACACAAATCACTCGAAAGTGACTCTGGATGCATGGAGGGGACTTGGAGTTGAGATGCGCACACCCACATACCTTAGACACAAATCACTCGAAAGTGACTCTGGATGCATGGAGGGACTTGGAGTTGAGATGCGCACACCCACATACCTTAGACACAAATCACTCGAAAGTGACTCTGGATGCATGGAGGGACTTGGAGTTGAGATGCGCACACCCACATACCTTAGACACAAATCACTCGAAAGTGACTCTGGATGCATGGAGGGACTTGGTTGAGATGCGCACACCCACATACCTTAGACACAAATCACTCGAAAGTGACTCTGGATGCATGGAGGGACTTGGGTTGAGATGCGCACACCCACATACCTTAGACACAAATCACTCGAAAGTGACTCTGGATGCATGGAGGACTTGGGTTGAGATGCGCACACCCACATACCTTAGACACAAATCACTCGAAAGTGACTCTGGATGCATGGAGGGGACTTGGAGTTGAGATGCGCACACCACATACCTTAGACACAAATCACTCGAAAGTGACTCTGGATGCATGGAGGGGACTTGGGTTGAGATGCACACCCATACCTTAGACACAAATCACTCGAAAGTGACTCTGGATGCATTAAAAACATGCATAGAGTTTCATGCTCTGGATGACCACTGTTAACGGCCATGTTCAAATTCCGTCTTTTAGGGTATCACAGATACACTTTACTGCCTTTGTATTTTAGCCCCTTTAGTATTTGTTTTCAGGTTAGTTTACCTCAGTGCTGCAGTTTTAGAGTACAAGCAGGAAACAGGACATGATTTTTTAAACCTAGCAGGAACAGGATTCCTGTAGGTTAAATAAAAGCAGGAATCCTGCAGCACGGGTTTCAAAAGTCAATTTACTGTTCATTGGGGACTTTCAATCACAAAAAGCAGGAACTCAAACTACATACTTTTTTTGACTAAGAAAACGGTTTCTCAACTTAAAATGGCTTCTAGTTTTCTAAATTCTGTATTCACAATTTTTTGTCTGTGTTTTATGAAAGAGGGGATCCTCAGCTTTCGTTTGATGTATCGGGTGTCATCAAAAATACAAACCTCGCTGATCTCATACAAAATTAAAATTTTCGTTATTTCAGTCTGAGAATGGTGTCAACTCAAAAACAATGCTCTAAGCAGGGGCAAGATCTTTCGGAAAGTGTCAATATGTAGTCAACAAACGATGGTCCAAGCAACAGACAAAGAATCAGATAGAAGCAGCTGCAGCGGAGAGGGCAAAAGCAGCAGGGAAAATACGACTTGGTAAGGCTTTACCTTCATTCGGATTTTGCATGGAAAATACATAGGACTCCTTGTATGGGATTTCCAGAGATACCAATTTTGTACCCTTCATGAATCTTCGTTTAGGCAAGAAGCAGCCAACAAGTGCAGAAAAGTCTTTAATAAAAAAATATGCAAAAATCAGCAGGTGAAAGTTTGTGCTTTACAGTGGCGGACAATTGATACCGTATGATTTGCCTTATTTCGAGTCATTTTTTAAGTTTTCCAACTTCAACCTATCCGTATCTCAGTGCTGGGTAGTCCTAAACAACGATCAAAATGTCACTTTGTAGAGAAATCATGCTTTCAGAAAACGCATAAAGGCATATATTTCGATATTAAAGATCATAATAAAAGCTCTGCTTCATGAGGTCGAACAACGATTTTCCTTACATCTTACTTAATTTTGACACTTTTTGTTCATGGCCATAACTTTTCCCAGAATAGTCAAAAAAATAAGTTTGACCTATAAAATTGTAGCACGATTTTTAACCAAAATAAATTTTATTCGTAAAATTTTCTCAATTAAACAATATCAATAAGTGAAGTTAACAATTTCCAGAGCTTTGTTCAAAAAGTTTACTGTATTTTCTTTAATTATGCCCGCCAGCCACCCTCAAGGGGTCCAGTCCCGTCTCGTCCCAAAGGGGTTTTATGTGTATTTCCTGTCCCTGAATTTTCTCGAAAATTTTTCTATCTGTCACACCCGGAGTGATTTTCCACTTCCCGCATTTATTGTCCCGTCCCGACTTTTGAAAATCTGTTCTGTCTCTAGAATTCAGTGAAGTTTAGTCTAGTTTTCATTATTATTTGAAACTCCCGACAAACTTTGAGTAAATAATATTTACGGAAATAATATTTACTCAAAGTTTGGCAAGTTTCAAATAATATTTACTAAACATTAGGGTTGTGAAACGAGCATATACTCAGTATATACTGGACAATATCTAATTTTGTCCTTGACGTAAAACTGGGACAAAATCTTTAGCATATTTTTTTGAAAGGTGATTTTTGTTGTCAAATTTTCTGTTTGCGTCCCGGCCGGGAAAATCATTGTCTCGTCCCGGCATTTTAGTTGGTCCTGGATATCCATCCCGGAGTAAATTCTTCGGTCATCCCGTCCCGGTGTCCCGTCCCGGAATTTTTTTTCACAATTTTTGTCCCATTGGCCTTTTGTGATTTTTAGGATATTTTCCGCAAATATGAAAATTCGTAAATTTGGGGATTCGTTAAAAATTGTTTGTTTTTTTTAGAAAGATGGCTGACAAATTGGCTGCGATCGAAGCTGAGCAGACAGATGAGAAGAAAGCTGATGTGAATAAGGAAAGAGATGCCAGCAAGGATAATCCTGATACAAAAGAAGAAGCCGCTGTCGATGAAATAACTTTGGGAGGAGAACCGGAGGAAGAACTTGATTCTGAGGAAGCTAAGCAAAAGATTGAACAGCAAGATATGAAAGCGCATGCCCAGATTCTAGAAATGGTTGGTGACTTGCGTCATGCTGAAGATCGCCCGCCTGAGAATGTACTCTTCGTTTGCAAGCTGAACCCGGTGACGACTGATGAGGTTTGTGTCCTTTAAGAATATGACTAAAACTTGACTGCTCTCTTCAGGATTTGGAAGTGATATTCTCTCGTTTCGGCCAGATCAATTGCTGCGAAGTTATCCGAGACAGAAGAACGAGTGCCTCACTTCAATATGCTTTCATTGAATTCGACAAGGTTGTTTTGCTGTATATTTTAAGCTTCAGAGTTAATCATTGGCCTTTTAGCCGGAGTATTGCGAAGCTGCTTTCTTAAAAATGGACAATGTGCTCATTGATGACCGTCGCATTCACGTTGATTTCAGCCAGTCTGTGTCCAAGAGTTATCAGTGGCAGCGCAAGCGCACCATCACTCCTGCACAGAATACCGAAGAAGTAAAGAAGAGTGATCGTCGTCGACATAGAAGTCGTTCCGGAGATAAGAACAGGAGGTATGGAGACCACCATCATCGTCAGAAAAGAAGTCGCTCTCGTGAGTCCAAACATGAAAGAAAATACCACCGTTAATTTACTTCCGCTATGTCTGAACTTGAAATTTTTGTTGGTGTAATGTTGTCGTGAAAGAAATGGGATCAGATTCAGTATGGGTGCTGTTTGCGATTGATATGCAGATCACAAAGTTTTTGCAGATTTTCTGAGGGGTGCAGTTTTTCCATCTGTGATATTGCGCTGGGTCACCTTGCAAATTATTCGTAGAAGTCTAAATAGGGCAAGCCCACATGTGATTTTTAACCTTTTTTGTTAGACATTTTCATCCGGTATAGCTAGCGTGCATCGCATTATTTGAATTATGTCATCAATTATCGTGCTGAATTTAATTTGGTTAAAATATTCAATTTTTGTGTCTTGTCACCATGTGAAGGTCATTGCTAATTTTTATAAAATTAGTTTTTGAGACGTGCGATATAGACCATCCTTTCCAGCTTTTGTATGCGTTGCATATATCAGGTTGTTCAGAAAGTTTGCGACCACCCTTTCAAAGCATTTGTTTTTATTATTTAATTTTTTCAACTTTTTATTCGCGGTTCTACTAAATAATAACGGTGAGATAACAAATCGACCATCCGGTGGATGCTTCCTTTCTGTCTTATATCTGCCGAATTAAGACAGTTAAGCCGCAAACGCAGGAACCAAATGCCTTTGAGTTAAAAAATTTCAGAAAAAAATCAAATTTCTAAAACTCGGCTGTGAAGTGCTGCATCATCCGCCATATTCACCCGATCTTGAAAATTGTTTCGTTCACAAAAGAGTTTGCGAACTAAGGAAATTCGGTTATTCGTTGAGAAATTTTCTCTCGGTGTCTCTCTCGGTCGAAAATTGTCATATTTTTATGCTTGGTTTCTCGCCCTGATTTTTTCCCCTCAATACCGCTTATTTCGTGCTGTATTTCTTCTTCTTTTTTGAGTTATTTGGCATAAAATAATTCTTTTTAGCTCGTGAAAGTTATCTATTGTCTCAGAGCTAATCAGTCAACGAAACAACATGGCTAAGGCTGTTGCTAAGAAAGCTTCTGGTGCTTCCGGTGATGCTGGTCGAATGGAATTTCGAAGGAGCCTGCTATCAAGTCTGCTGTCTCTGCAAAGGTTCCACATTCTTTATTGTCTCTAATTATTATTCTCTGGTTCTTTTAGACTGCTTTGAAGCGTCCTCTTTCGTCTTACTTCATCTGGTTGGCTGAGAATCGCGCTAGCATCACCGCTGAGGTTGCTACTGAGGAAGCCCAGATTTTAGAGATGGTTGGTGACTTGCGTCATGCTGAAGATCGCCTGCCGCATAATGTGCTCTTCGTTTGCAATCTGAACCCGATGACGACTGATGGGGTTTGCGTCCTTTGAGAATATGACTAAAACTTGACTGCTATCTTTAGGATTTGTCAGTGATTTTCTCGTTTTGGCCAGATTAATTGCTGCGAAGTCATCCGAGACAGAAGAACGAGAGCTTCCCTTCAATATCCTCCCATTGAATTCGACACGGTTGTTTTGCTGTATATTATAGACTTCAGAGTTAGTCATTGGCCTTTCAGCCGGAGTATTGCGAAGCTGCTTTCTCGACAATGGACAATGTGCTCATTGATGACCGTCGCATTCACGTTGATTTCAGCCAGTCTGTGTCCAAGAGTTATCAGTGGCAGCGCAAGCGCACCATCACACCTGCACAGAATACCGAAGAAATGAAAAAAAAGTGATCGTCGTGGACATAGAAGTCGTTCCGGAGATAAGAACAGGAGGTATGGAGACCACCATCATCGTCAGAAAAGAAGTCGCTCTCGTGAGTCCAAACATGAAAGAAAATACGCCGCTATGTCTGAACTAGAAATTTTTGTTGGTGTGTTGTTGTCGTGAAAGAAATGGGATGAGATATTGTCTCTAATTACTATTCTCTGGTTCTTTTGGACTGCTTTGAAGCGTCCTCTTTCATCTTACTTCATCTGGTTCCTGAGAGCACAGAAAATCAATAAGTTTGGTGTCATTCAGTTTTTCATCCATTCAGCTTTCAATTAAAAAAAATATCTCGACAAAGTAGGGATGCTACTGCCAGGGATGCTACGATGGGATGGTGGTGGTGGACCCGAAGGCTCAGTTTCAAAGATTGCTGGCAAGGAGTGGAAAGCCCCTGAAAACAAAAGCAAGTGGGAGAAGCTAGCTGCCGAAGCAAAGCAAAGTTCGAAGCTGAAAAGTTTCGTTACTGATCAGCTATTCTATTCTTCCGTTATTAATCATTTCTCGTCAAAATTCCTCTTCTTCTGAAATTTCCACTTTCGTCAATAAAGTGTCTCAGTATATTTTCTTTTTCGGTCATGGCTGTCGTCTTTAATAATTTTCCTACCCTTTTGCAAACTATCTATCTTGCTATTAACCAGCAATCTTGTAACTTAGTCTCTTGACTTTACTTTTCTTAGCTCTCAACTTGTCCCTTACAGTTTATAGAGTTTGCGAACTAAGGAAATTCGGTTATTCGTTGAGAAATTTTTAACTCAAAGGCATCTAGGTCAAATGTGTTCAGGGGCATACTTTCTGAACAACCTAATACAGGGTGGTCCAACATAAACGCATGAATTAATTTTCGCCATAACTTTTTTAATTTTCGACTGTACTTTGACGAGATACTTTTTTTTAATTGAAAGCTGAATGGATGAGAAACCGAATGACACCAAACTTATTGATTTTTGTGTGTTATCACTGTAAAAAACATGTTTGATTGAAAAGTTAGTTTATATCTTTTAGCCAGGTCTGCAATGATGAGGGGAAGGCGAAGTGTGTCGAATGGCTCATCAGATTTTCAGATCAGTTCATTTGTTCAGATTTTGAAACCTCACAAAAAGAAGGAATTCAAAAAACATTAAAATCTGAACAAATGAACTGACCTGAAAATCTGATGACTCATTCGACACACTTCGCCTTCCTTTCGTCATTGTAGACCTGGCTAAAAGAAAAAACAATCAAACATGTTTTTAACAGTGATGACAAACACGAAAATCAATAAGTTTGGTGTCATTCAGTTTTTCATCCATTCAGCTTTCAATTAAAAAAAATATCTCGACAAAGTGCCGAAAATAAAAAAAGTTATGGAGAAAATTAATTCATGCGTTTATGTTGGTCCACCCTGTACCTTGCATTTCTCATTAGCATTGTCTTAGCAAAGAACCAAAATATCTAGTTGGGAAAATAAGGTGCGGAAAAATAAACTAACCAAAACACTGCTGTAGTCAGAAGGATAAGTCCCTTTAGAATGTCCGAAGGGAAGCAACCACAATTGCGAATAGGAATGCAGTGTAATGAATGCCCTCACTGGATATCTTTCCAAAAAGTTTTTCACGGCTTTGGACTCCGGTTCACTGAAAGCGGATGGTCCGTGATAGGTCTAAATTTCATAGCTTATCAATTTAAAAGCGATTAAAACAACCTCATGGCAAGGATCAGAACTTGAACCAGACGCTAAAATTAATTTACAATCATAAATTAACAACCACTATCTTTTTTGACTCACAGGCCCAGTGCCAGTCAAAGTTTCGGTTCAAGTCGACTCCAGCGCAACAAATACGATTCAGATACAGCTTTTTGCATAGAGCTGGTCTTCTATTCTTGCGCCACATTCTATTCTTGGTGTGGGAGTATTCATAACCGTCCGGATTAAGCACAACAGTTATGTACCTAAACTCTGATGGTGATTGATATTGGAGTATGCATATGGACTCGTAAAATAGAACCCACCAGTCCAGACCTTCAACCAAATATCGAATGTGTTCGTCGTTAGAGTTGTAGCCATTTACAAGTGTTTTAATTAAATTCATGGCAGTGGCCGGAGCTAAAGATTGTGGTACAGTTTTTAGACTCAATTTTTACTTACCAATCCATTCTCTTGCGTGAATGCCCGCATCAATCCAAATAGAAGGTGCCCTCTCTGGCCTCACCTCTTCAATTGTGGCTCTTTGACGAGCTGTAATCTGCAAAAGAATAGCAAAAACTTTTCCTTAGAAAGATATGATTTCCAAACTTAAAAAATTGTAGAAAAATAGAATTCGGACATAAAATAGAATTACACAATCGACAAATTTTTTGAATTAATTTAAAATGTACAAAAATCGGGCAGCAGACGGTTGCGCAAAATTAAATTGCGCAAAGTTCAAATTGCGCAAATGCAGATTGCGAAAAACGCTGATAATGCTGAAGATTGCTATGACTAATATTACGCCATACATTTTCAATCAGATTCGTGTTGCTATGTTCACTTGAGTACTGTAATATCTCTAACAATCCGACATGTTGTTTTTTAACAAGAAATCTGGTAAGTTGATTTTAGAGCAATTTACATTTGCGCAATTCGAATTTGCGTAATCTGCATTTGCGCAATTTGAACTTTGCGCAATGTGAATTTGCGCAATCGTTCGCTGCCCAAAAATCATCATTTTTTTATTATTTTTGTTTTTACGCAACCATGAAGAAGGTTAAATTTACCTTGACCACATAAATAGTCCTGTTTTCGTGGCTTTTACCAATATCTAACAAAGTCATTATTTTTCGATTGTCATCCCTGAGCATCTGCAGTTGTTTCTCGATTAGAGTCAGAGGGTTGTACCGATCATAGCGGTAAATAAAGTCAGGCTCTACTGGCTGGTCACCTTGCTGGTCATACTTCGAGGACATAGACTCATGTTGGATCACGCTAAATTAGAATAGCTGATTGTCCATTGACTAAAAATATTGGGTTGTAACATAAGTCATGGCGGTTTTTTAGTAATGAATTTTATTCGCTAATTATCACACACATACGATATACTTTACATACCAATGGAAAGCTCATTCTTTGCTCTACAAGATCTTTGTTATTGTTTTTCTGGAATGATCAATTCTTGGTAATTTGTAGGCATAAACGATGGAGTGTCAAGTGGACAAGGATTCACTTGCTTTTCGCTTTCAATCGTGGCGTCATTAAGGTCGAAATTTTTGCTTTTGAACTTGAGAAACCAGTTTTAAGCCGTTCTTTCTGGCATATCATCTTCTCCGTAAACCGCACAAATTTCCCTAGCTGCTTCTGTAGCCTTCGCACCACGATTGAAAGCGAAAAGCAAGTGATGTCGAAAATGCAAATCCTTGTCCACTTGACACTCCATCGTTTATGCCTACAAATTACCAAGAATTGATCATTCCAGAAAAACAATAACAAAGATCTTGTAAAGCAAAGAATGAGCTCTCCATTGGTATGTAAAGTATATCGCATGTGTGTGATAATAAATTCATTACTAAAAACGGCCATGACTTATGTTACAGCCCAATATGTCAATCTTAAAATGAATTTTTTTGTTACACAGTCGAACTCCGTTAATTCGTGTTAATGAGTGTACTCTGAAATCCTAGTCAAAAAAAAGGGGGAGGGGGTTACGGGGTTATAAGCTTATTAGAGGGTTTCTATTAGAGTTTTTACGGTATGTTAGGAATCCCAAAAATGAGGATACTTCAAACTCCAGCTTTAAAGAGGCCATATCTTAAAAATGCATATGAAAATCGCGAATTGTGACAACGCTATCGTGGTCGGCTCATGCCAAATAGGTAATATAGGTTAAAAAACACGATACCGAAATTCCACTATTGCACACCATCACTCTCTCAAAATTTGACTCTTAAAGGGGCATGCCCACGCTGATAAGAAGAGGTGGTGTCCGGGAATTCAAAAAATTTTCCTAGTCATTGAACTTCTGTATGAATTTTTTAACTTGGTTTCTAACAAAACATTGCCTAGAATTTATTTTAGGTATGTTTTTGTTAGGAACCAAGTTGAAAAATTTGTACAGAATTTCAATGATTAGTAAAAATTTTGAATTGGCGGGCACCACCCCTTATTAGCGTGGGCATGCCCCTTTAAGCTATGTAATTTTTTAAATGTCGTTTAACAGTCCTATTTTGTTGAAAACTCTGTATTTTAATGTCAACAAAACTAGAATTAAAAGTTGGATTAGGAATACCAGTGTCCGAATTGCAAAATATCTTCGAATTTTTTTTAAAAATTAAGCCACCATAGTGTTGCGTCTTCGACGCAAGTGATGTCTACAAAATTCTTCACTTTCCCAGTCTGGGGTTTGGCGGCCTATTGGTTAAGGCGATTCCTGCGGATCAAAGGAGTGGGATCATCCCCTCCATTCCCTTTTTCCAATTCACGAGCTGGTGGCCGTGGCCGCTCGCGACAATAGAAACGAAACAGTCGAAAAAAGATTGACGGATTTAATAATATTTAATCGTAAATTTCAATAAAAAGTGCCTTCTTTCCAATATAAAAGTTTGCAATTGTCGATTGCTCGACGTTGTGTACAATTTTCCATTTTTTGAGTTTAGAAATGAGAGGACAACTTACTCCTCCAAATCCTCAATAGCTACAAAGAAGTCTATTTGGCGAGTGTCCAATTCTCTGTAGAAATGATGAGAATCTTCGAGCTACAGTTACATCCACAAGACCTCCGGGATGTGATGGAGGCTGCCTACAATATACAATGTATGTGTTGAAAAAAGTATTGCAGAATGATAAAACATAGCGAAAAAATTAACAGAATCAGGATGGACAAAAACCCTTTTTCCTGACATGATTTGAAAAATTATTTTTTAAAACTGGAATGCCTGATTGTCCTAAGAGCACATCCTGGTGCATAACTTCACGCTGAACAAGATAGCAGAAAAAAATTGAGAAAAAGTCATTATTTGCGGTCTCGTCAATTTTTATTATAGATTTTAGTGATTTATAACTTGAAAGAAAGCGCAGATCGCGGGCTTTCTAATGACATATCATTGAGGTATTTATGACAATTAAAAGTGAAAATTTTAGTTCAGAGAAATTGCTGTCAAATCTCGAATTTTAAATATTTATTGTCTTTAGCGGAATTTGAGATTTGACAGCAATTTCTCTAAACTAAAATTTTCACTTTTAATTGTCATAAATACCTCAATGATATGTCATTAGAAAGCCCGTGATCTGCGCTTTCTTTCAAGTTATAAATCACTAAAATCTATAATAAAAATTGACGAGATCCGCCCTTTTGAAGTTGCATATGCAAAAATATTGACTTGGCTGGTTCTTAGGGGCATCTGACCCGCAAATAGTGACTCAATTTTTTTTTCTGCTATCGTGTTCAGCGTGAAGTTCTGCGCCAGGACGTGCTCTTAGGACAATCAGGCATTCAAGCGTTAAATAAGTGAGGGATTCTCGGATTCATTTAAGATTTTGTGATATTACTGGATTTGGGGTTGAAACAGCTGCGACATTTCGTTCTCTCTTTTTTCAGCCATAGTGCTCAGCGTGAAATTCTGCACAAAACGCATAGTTTAGTACGCACGGCTGAGTTAATCTCAGCCGGTTGACTTAAATTTAACAATTAACAACAGACTGGAAGGAAATTCAATCACTAATTTTTTTTATCTACCGAACATTTGAAAATTGTCAGAAAACAGTTAAAAATCAACAAAAACGCCAAAAATTTGATACAAAAATTTTCCTCAGCCGGCTGAGTTGGGAAACTTTTTTTTCAGCCTCAGCCGGCAGCTGGCTGTGTTTAAGTTCAGCAGGCTGAGGATACCACCCTGGCCAGGACCTACCTACTCAAAAATTTTTAGATGGTCAAGTTTTTTTTGATCATCTTATATATATAAAATTTGAAAATAGTGATAGCCAACCAAAAGTCTAATTCATATGGCGGCATTTGAGTGTGGAAGAGTTCTCGCAAATACTCTAAGGCTTCTTCAGTGCGAGGGTTGATGCGCAACAGTTTGTAGCTATAATTAGATGCGATAAATTTAAAGAAATACACATTATAAACCCGACTTTTTATAACTTCTTTTCTGGATTTCGTGATTATGAGTCCACAACTGACTAGTAGTGTCAGAGGAATGGGAGCCATCAACATCGAAACTGAACGAACTCAACAAACAATAGGAAATAAATATAGCCAGTGGTTTGCGCATTGATTAAATCTACTGGATAATGGATCATTCACAGGTCAGCACACATACCTTTCAAAAGCACATTCACTAAATCAGTGCTAAAAAAAGAAAAAGGAGACAGTCGCAAGAAGTACTTGAGTAGGCATGTCCCTTCTCTGGATGACCACACTTTTGAGTGGCTAGATGGCTGACTGACCAGTATGTAATCAGTTTGCAAGTGTAAGGTTTGCTTTTTATATTACGTTATTTTTTTTGCAAACCAAAAATTACGTAAAAAACCGAGAAAATAGCAAGATGACTTTTACATTAGCAAAAAAGCGGAATTGGTAGAGCTTATGGAAGTTAACAAAACGTAATAAACAGCTTTGTAAAAAATTTACTCTGCCGCGCGACCAGGGTTGGAGAATATTCAAAATTTTCGAATATTCGATTCGGTTTTCGATATTCGTAATTTTCGGATGTCAAAAATCCAATATTTGAAAAAAATTCCGCCTCCAAAATTTTTTAAATTAAACATTTCTCGGGTTCATCATCCATAAAGTCGATCTCTTCGATATTTTCATCTATTTCAAAGCCATCATAAAGCTCTTCTAGCGTGATTATTTGCGATTCGGCCAAAGCCCTTCTGATGATAGCCCTATCGACAATGCGGCATTTCCATTCAAAATCACTAGCGCTCTTCACACCATTCCGAACTGGCGTACGGTCAATTGATCCACAGGTCAATTGGTCCAGAGGTCAATTGATCCAGAGGTCAAGTTGGGTTCTATTGGAGAATCCGGCGCCAAAAAAGTGCTTGGCCCCCTGTTGTTTTCTTCAAATTTTTAAACGATAAAAAATTCATAAATTTTATTATTATTATAATCACAGAACAACAATAATAAACAGATTTAAAACACAAATTAAATTTCATAAGCGGTGTATCATTGAAACTCGTTCAAAGAAGAATTCAAGAACATTCCTTCCATCAGCTTTGCAATTTTGACGGAATACGGCTTCAGCTACATAGGATTCTTTGAGCGGTTCACTGGTTCCCTTTCGTCAAAAACAACAGGGGGACCAAGCTGTTTTTCGCCAAAAACAACAGGGGGACCAAGCTGTTTTTCGCCAAAAAACAACAGGGGGACCAAGCTGTTTTTCGCCAAAAACAACAGGGGGACCAAGCTGTTTTTCGCAAAAAACAACAGGGGGGACCAAGCTGTTTTTCGCCAAAAAACAACAGGGGGACCAAGCTGTTTTTCGCCAAAAACAACAGGGGGATTGCTGTTTTTCGCCAAAAACAACAGGGGGACCAAGCTGTTTTTCGCCAAAACAACAGAGGACCAAGCTGTTTTCGCCAAAACAACAGGGGGACCAATCTGTTTTTCGCCAAAAAACAACAGAGGACCAAGCTGTTTTTCGCCAAAAAACAACAGAGGGACCAAGCTGTTTTTCGCCAAAAAACAACAGGGGACAAGCTGTTTTTCGCCAAAAACAACAGGGGGACCAAGCTGTTTTTCGCCAAAAACAACAGGGGGACAAGCTGTTTTTCAAAACAACAGGGGACAAGCTGTTTTTCAAAAAACAACAGGGGGACCAAGCTGTTTCGCCAAAAACAACAGGGGGACCAAGCTGTTTTTCGCCAAAAAAACAGGGGACAAGCTGTTTTTCGCCAAAAACAACAGAGCTGTTTTCGCCAAAAACAACAGGTGGACAATTGCAACAATGAGGTGGTTGACGCTTGTGGACCAATTTCGACCAAAAAACCATTGACAGTGGACCAAGACCGTGGACCAATTGACCGCGGACCAATTGACCTGCGGACCAATTGACCGTGGACCAATTGACCTGCAGACCAATTGACTGTGGACCAATTGACCGTGGACCAATGGACCTGCGGACCAATTGACCGTGGACCAATTGACCTGCGGACCAATTGACCTGCGGACCAATTGACCGTGGACCAATTGACCTGCGGACCAATTGACCTGCGGACCAATTGACCGTGGACCAATTGACCTGCGGACCAATTGACCTAGAGCCTTCCGAACTGTATCCTTTTGCTTTCGAGTAAACGTCTCTTATATATTCGATAAATCTCTCTCCTCTTATTTCTGTCTTCTATTTTCGCAAAACCTGATTCTCTGTTAGCGTGTTGTGATGGCATCTCCGCACTTTCGTGAATGTTTCAACCTACAATAGGCCTCATAAGTTTATTTTGTATAAGGTTGGCTTGATGTACTAGAAATATCCCTGAAATATCCAGAGCTCTTTTGCTTCTTTTCTTCGATCATTCCGCAGCTGTAGCCAAGCCGTTAGTTTTTCCGTGAAAAATTTCTCATACGAAATCCTAAGTAAATTAACATACTCTTTGACAAAAAATAATAATTTTTAACTTGCGACCGATTGCGTACTCTGGCCAGGTGCAAAAGAGACGAAAGAACTGTTTCTTTGAGTACTTTCGGGTCGCCTCGCGGTAGTGAAGAGGCATACCACAGATGGTTCATAAAGCGTGGTCCAGCCTCTTTGAGCTGATGATTGCATTTTTTCTTACTTTCCTTTGTTTTGGTTTGTAAAAAGGTAAAATATTTGCCATTGTCTTACAGTAATTATAGAGCGTCTAATGCTTTTCAACAAGTGCCAAGCGTCAAAGAAATGCTCTATATTTGGTTTTTCGGATGCTAAGTATGACCGAACTTGAGTATCATTATTAACTGAACCTATAAGCACTCCTAATTCTTCAAGACCCTGTATGCATCGTTTTACACCCTTTCCATACGAGTTGAAACATTTCCTACAAAAAATGATTGAATCTAAATGGTTGCGTTTTAGAACCTGTCTCGCTTTTTCCGATAGCTGCAAATCTTATTATCTGTTTTGTTTCATTGTCAATGGCTGCCACACAACGGAGCTCTGCACTGTACCCTGGACTATCATACTGTCCATCAATTGAGATATCGATAGGGCTCTAATTTTCTTTATCATTTTATTTAGAATGTTATTTCTATACTAGGATGCTTCTCTGTGGGGTTAAGGCCATTAGAGAGTTAGATTGCTCATTATATTTTTCTTCTACAGCGGGCCAAACAAAAGATCTAGCAAGCCTTTGGAATTTTGGAATTTTGGAATTATTTAGCAAAGCAATATTCAAAAATCGAATACCGTATTACCTCTAATAGCTCCCTCTAATAATTCCCCCAACCCCTAACTTTGAGGACCTATATCTCAGCCCAGAGTCAATGTTTTGCAAAGCTGTTTTACGCGTTTTCTTAACTCCCGCGAGCTCTACCGATTGCACTTTTTAGATTTTAGTTGAGCACCCAAAAATCTCGAGATCAAATTCCAAATTTTCCAATTTCCGGGCATCCAAAAAATAACTCCCCGGGGGAGCTATTAGAGGAAATACGGTAATTAAACTGCGAAATCGCGGTTCAATCGGGAAATTTACCAAATGCTGACTGTTTTGCAAAAAATTTGGTAAAATGTCAGACTGTTGAATATTACTGTGTTGAATTATTCACTTTTCGAACATGCAATTGTTGAATTTTCCTCTGTTGAATTATCCGGTTTTTGAATTTTCGGATTGTCACATAAACCCCCCGCCAAAATTTTTATCTTTCTTCTTTTTTGGAAATCTTTGCACTCGAGACAACAAACATTCAAATATGTTGAAAATTTTCTAAAACTGGTTTCAGAATGAAGATCAAAAATTATATGTGAAATGTTGATCACTCTGCTACAAGTTTGTGCGCAATAGACAGCCCTGACATGCCCTGCGTTTTGAGATATTACACACTTAAGTGGTGCATTGATTTCACAGAGTACCCAGCTTCGTACCACCTATATTTTTATCTAATTCCATGTGGCTGAAATGGGGGAAAATCGCATATTGTTTTACCCGTTCGAAGCCGTCCTCTTTCCAAAATTTTTTTTTCAGCCATCGTATTCAGCGTTAAATTCTTAACAAGACGCATAGTTTGGTACACACTGCCTTTTTCGTATTAAAAATCGAGTTTTTGCCCCATCTTTGAAGCTTGTTCCTATGCAAGTTACCACCCATTTTGCAGCTTCTTTCAGTGGCTACAATTTGCATGGAAGCTTGCCTAAAAGAACGCTGTTAAAATGGGGCAATGACAAGCACATGAATTTTAAATCAAGGGAGGGGAATGACAAAATTAGAGAGATACAGTACCACTTCACCAGCTTTTATTTGTCTCACTAGCATTGTGGCTCTCACAAATTAGGTTTAAACCAGAATTAGTCTTGGGTGGAAGTGTCTCAAACTTTGAATTCATCAATTGGACAGCACAGTTTAGCTGCTGATGTTTGTGAATTGGACAACAGAATCATATATTGTTTTTTGCACACCTAGCTGACTGTGTTCCCTGCTTGCACCCCACTGTTGTACAATTTGCTTGCTTGAACTTGCCCATCTTTTTGCCTTCTTAATTTTAATGAATTAACTACATCAAGGTGTTTTGAAACAGTTGACTTTCAGCTTTGCAACAACATGTCAAGACAACAGCAAATTCTTGTGCTAGACCCCAACACTGAATTGTCCTTCAAAGGTAGTCTTACTTGTCAGTTCGATAAATTTTAAAATATCCAATATCAACCTGTGTTTGCCGGTCGACCAACTTTGGCCACGTTTTTTGAAAATTTAAGAACCGAAAAAATTTCTTCATTAACACATTTTAGTTTTCGCATAAGATAGAGCCAGCCAAGATTCAGATTTTTCAAAACCATCATACCCTCTGTCATCTTGTGAACACTTTTTCTAAAAATTACTAATAGATGAAACAGAATCATGAAAAGGAGTCTTATTGGTTCGATTCGCAAAAACGTATTTTCAAAATTTCTTTCTCGACTTTTATGAAAAAGTACAAAAAAATTATATATTAACCACACAAAATTTGAAAAAGTGCAAAGTTTTTGCTAAAAACTCAAAATCCTCATTGTGCAACGTTTCCAAGCTACGATCCTTTATATTTTATAGTAATCATGCATTCATTTGTCAATTGAGATTCAATTGAAAACTCTAGTACTAAAATGTCATGGATTCCTGTTATGACGTTTGCTTTTCCACAATCTCACAGTTTCAGCATTAGGACCCGCGCCTCCCGAGATAAACGGACAGTTTTTTTAAAAACAAGTGCAATTTTATTGAGAGGCGTGGGTCTTAACACTGAAAACGCAAAAGCGTAAAAAACGACCGGTAAAAATAATGATCTTTTGGATTACAGTTGCGGACAATTAATAGGGAACGATACAACATTTTTTGAATTGTGTGTTTTTGACCGGAAGTGGGTGACTCATGCATAATCTAAAAACACAGTTTTGAAGAGTGACTCGAACGCTACAAAACTGGCGTATAACATTTTGCAATGACTAACTGGAACTTGTTGGGTTTGGAGGCGGTGTTTTCACTTATTTAAAAATAGTGTTTAAACGACTCCCAAGTAATTTTTATGTGTTTAAAAGGATGAAAAAGTTATTTTCTAACATTTTTCCACACAAAAAAAAGACCAAAACTTGACTTTTTGCCTTGGGGTACCAAGGTAAACTACTTTATATTAGGGTATTCTACCGCGTTTTGGTCACTGGAGCTTGGCAAAAAGAGTCTCTTTATGTATTTTTGATTAAGAGTCTTGCTCGGAATCATGTCTAAGGTAAGTGAGTGGGTACTTATGCACTTGGGGGGGCGCATTTTTCACTCATTTGATTTTTGTGTTTTAACCATTTCTAAGTAACTTTTACATGCTAAAAACGATAAAAAGGTGTTTTCAAGCATTTCCTGGCCTAAAAGTCACTTTTTAGTAAAAAATTTGACCAAAATTCGACTTTTTGCCTTGGGAGACCAAGGTAGACTACTTTATATAAGGGTATTGTACTCGTTTTGGTCACTGAGCTAGGCAAAAGACTTTTAAATGCATTTTTGATCAATAGTCTATTTCGAATTATGTCTAAGGTAGTGAGTGCGCATCTCTAACTGACAAGTTCTGCGTCCTTCGGGGCGCAGGGGCTTGTGGCTTGGGGTTGAGATGCGCACACCCACATACCTTAGACGCAAATCACTGAAAGTGACTCTTGATGTATAAAAATGTATGCATACTAGAGTTTCTTTATGCGGTAGGGCCCAGTTAACAAAAATATGTTTAATTCCATCTTTTGGGGTATAAAGGTACACTTTAGGTTAGGTTTTTAGTCTATGTGGCTTTAGTCTTCTAAGGCACAAAAAATTCAGTTTAATATGTAGTTTTTAGTACAATACGATGGATGAACTTAAAAATTTCAATCTGGACAAACTTTACAAAAGCTTTTCTCTCGGATGATGAATTTGTAAAATGGCTACAACAACTGCGTCTTTGCATTCTCAGCGCACGTGTGAGTGTGGAACTGAAATGAAACTTCAAAAACCCGAACCTGGTCGTAAATATGGAAAGTGGCAATGTCCGAAAAGGAACTGCAGGAAGAAGACAGGCTTTTTGGTCGGCACTTGGTTTCAAGAAAGCCCATTATCGTTGAAAGAGGTATAAGTATTGTGATAAAAAATAGGATAGATAGAGTTTTTTCTTGTAGCACCTAAAAATGTCGTATCTTTGGTGTAGGGGCTTAGGCAAGCAAGATGATTATGCGTTCGAATTCCGACGTGATGATGGATCAAGTTTAAGTCCCCATACAATCGTTGAATGGAAAGACCGTTTCCGCGAAGTCTGTCTTGGCTGGTTTCTGAGACACCCTGAACAACTAGGTTGACGTGGAAAGGTGGTCAAAGTGGATGAAACAATTATTTGCAGGTGGTCATGGAAAGGTCGTTGAAGTAGACGAAACAGTTATTTCTCGCCGAAAGTACAATGTTGGGCGTGCAGTTGAGCAACAATGGTTCGTGACTGGGGTCGAACGGGATGGGAAGCAATGCTTTATTGAACCGGTTGAAAAAAGGGATGCGCCAACGCTGAATGCCATCATACAGAAGTACATCCTTCCCGGAACTGCGATTATGACAGATGGCTGGGCTGGTTACAACGGTGTCACAGATTTGCCAGAAGGATATGAGCACTACGTTGTTAACCACTCTGAGAATTTCGTCAATCCTGAAGATTCGGACATCCACACGCAAAATATTGAATCTATGCATCAGAAATTTAAGCATCGGCACAAAAAAAGAATATGGGACTGCTCGATCTAAACTTGTTAGCTACATCGAAGAATACTTATGGCGACGTCAATTTTATGGAAACGATGTGTTGTATCATTTTTGGTATCAGATTAGCGAGTATAGAGACTTCAAGTGCGAATAAAATATTGCTGTTGTGACTCAGCTTTTTATAGTCCTTAAGGCAAAGTCGAATTTTGGTCAAATTTTTTTTTACTAAAAAGTGACTTTTTAGGCCAGGAAATGCTTGAAAACACCTTTTTTATCGTTTTTAGCATGTAAAAGTTACTTAGAAATGGTTAAAACACAAAAATCAAATGAGTGAAAAATGCGCCCCCCCAAGTGCATAAGTGCCAGTGAGTGCGCGAAAAAAAAAATTTTTCCAAGCCCCCGAAGGGGGCTTGGAAGGGGGCTTGGGGGCAGTGTTTGGACTTTCAGGAAATGGTCGTACTCGTACTCTTACTTCGTACTGCTAAATTTCAGCCATCGTACTTCGTACTCGTACCTCGTACCAAAAAAAAAACTTTGCTCGTACTTCGTACTACAAACATTTGCTGCTCGTACTTCGTACTCGTACTACAAAAATAATGACTGTCACTTCTTACTTCTTTCCATAGTCTTAAAATTTCAGTAGTTTTTAGTTCTACTTCATTTTTGCTCGTTATTTTGAAATATAAATCCGCAAAAGGACTCTTTTGGAAGCTCTTTGTTGAGGCAGCCAGTATGGTTGGCATAAGCATAGTGGTAGACGAGACGATGGATCTGCTCGTAGGAGATGAAAAAGATAGGGCCAGAGAAGAGGTCCGACAATATCTGAGAGAACTCGCGACGGACTTTAAAAACAAAGACCTCTTGTAGTCTATCAAAACCTCGTTTTTTGCTATTTTTCAACAATATATAATTTTTTGATAATTTCAAAATAAATATTTCACAAAACGGAATTTCACTAAGTGAAAAATTGTCAGTTAATCTATTAATACTTGTATTTTGACGCTGTTCGTACTCGTACCTCGTACCTCCAAATTTTTTTCTTGTACTTCGTACCAATGAAATTTATTCTCGTACTTCGTACTCGTAGTACGAGGTCCAAACACTGCTTGGGGGCTTGGAGTTGAGATGCGCACACCCACATACCTTAGACATTATTCCGAGCATCCAAGAGCCTCTAAATGCATTTTTGATCTTAGACACAAATCACTCGAAAGTGACTCTGGATGTATTAAAAAACATGCATACCAGAGTTATTTATGCGGTAGGCCCCAGTTAACAAAACTTTGTTCAAATTTCATGTTTCAAGGATATTTGTTAATTGTTGTTAGAAATTCGGTTTTTGTCTTTTCTTTAACGTCTTTTCATCAAGTAAAATTTTGGTCAAAAAAAATTTTTTGAAAAAATCAGCTTTTTATGTCGAAAAGTATCGCAAAACAACATTTTTATCGTTTTAAGCATATAAAAATTACTTAGAAGACGTTTGAACACTATTTTGAAATCAGAAAAGAACCCGCCTACTCCCCTTCCTCCCAACCCAACCAGTGCCGACTAACTATTTTTTTTATTTCCTACGCCTTAAAATCAAGGTGAATTTTCGGCCCGACAATTGATAGGGAACAATTCCTTTTTTCAGCTCATTGAATTTATTTTTTTTGTGTATTGTGGATTCTTAATAACTATCTGAGATGATCTCAGTGAGAGCCCTGTTTCTGAACTACAGTTTGGTAGGTCAAACTCACTTTTATAATTGTTCCAGAAAAAGTTATGATCATCAACATAAAAGTGCCGATTTATAGTCAAATCAAAGTACAGGGTGTTTCAAGAAATAGAACTTTTAGGGCGATTTTTAAAATTCTAAAACGCAGATCGACTCAGTTTTGATGACAATTTTTTTGGTATATAATGTGAAAACACGATTTTCGCTTGTCCCCCTGTGGTTTCAGTCCTGGTCATGGGATGCATCGGGATGACCAGTGCCCAAACCACAGGGGGACCAAGCGAAAATCGTGTTTTCATTATATACCAAAAATTGTCATCAAAAACTGAGTCGATCTGCGTTTAAAACTAAAAATCGCCCTAGAAAAAGTTATGGCTGTTTTAAAGTATGAATTTCTTGAAACACCCTAAATCTAAGGAAAATGGTTGTTCGGTCGCATAAATACCGACTTTCTTAAAAGTTCTAATATCAAAAATTTAACAGTTAACGCATTTTTTGAAAGCTTAAAAATTTCTTTACAAATGACATGTCAGCCTTTTTAAAAGATTGCACAGGGCTGAGAAATGGACGATTGAAAATTAAAGAAATGAAAATATTAGGTTGATCCAAAAGTTCTTGGGCACCTTGAAAAAATTTATTTTCGATTTTTTATTAACGTGTTAATATTTTAGCATGATGTTTATCATTCCAATGTTTGCAGATCTAATTCAGAGGAGATATCACTCGAAGTCACATCAACAAAACAGCTCTCCAAAATCTTTATTCAACAAAATAATCTCCCTCAACATCAACAACATTTTGCCATCTTTCAGGCAATCTCCCAATACCTTTAACAAAGAATCTAATCGGTTTCGAATCAAAATAAACTTGCAGATCTGTTAAAATTGCTTCTTCTGTTGCGTATTCTTTGCCAGCCAAAAAGCCAGAAACGACGAAAAAGAAGCGAATAAAAAATCGAAAATAAATTTTTTCAAGGTGCCCAAGAACTTTTTGATCAACCTAATATCTCAAAATAAGGCAAAAATAGAGGTTTTTCACTTAGATCAACTTCAACCGTCCGTTTCTCAGCCCTGTGCAATCCTTAAAAAAAGGCTAACATGTCATTTTGTAGAGAAATTATTAAGCTTTTTACAAGTGCGTTAACTAGTAAATTATGATATTAAAACTTTTAAGAAAAGTCAGTATTTGTGCGACCAAACCAGTTTCCTTAGATTTACTTTGATTTTGATTAGAAATCGACACTTTTTTGTTGATGGTCATAACTTTTCCTAGAATAATTGTAAAAGTAAGTTTGACCTACCAAATTGTAGCTAAGGAGCAGGGCTTGCAAATAGTTACTAAAATTTGACAATACACAAAAAAAATAAAATCAATCAGCTTAAAAAAAGGAATCGTTCCCTATCAATTGTCGGACCAAAAATTTACCTACATTTTTAGGCATAAGAAAAATTTAAAAATTAGTAAGTCATTGCAAAATGTTATACTCCAGTTTTGTAGCGTTCGAGTCACTCTCAAAATTGTGTTTTTAGATTATGCATGAGTCACCCACTTCCGGTCGAAAAACACACAATTCAAAAAATGTTGTATCGTTCCCTATCAATTGTCCGCAACTGTATAGTGACCAAAAAGACTGGTAAAATACTAAAAAATCCGGGCAAAATATGAGATACATCGGTTTACAGAAAGCCGACTGTAACCTTTAAAACGATTGAATGGGAATTTTTTGTCTAAAGTGTAGGAAAATGATTTTTTCGGCTAAACTCACAGAATATTTTTCCTGGTACTTAAAAATTATAGTAACTAAAAGTACTCCAGACCATACAGTCCATTTTAATGAAGCAAAGTAGTTGAATCCTTGCGTAAATATTTGTGTATTACAAAAATGATATAATTATAGCCAGATTTTGATCTTATGTTACTCCTAGGAGTAGGGTCGTGATCACTTTTAGTGCATAACTTTTCAGTCGGTCATAACCCCATCTATTTTCAGTCGGTCATAACCCCATCTATTTTCAGGCCCATTCACTGAATGTGTGACCAGCAATCTGCGCCTGACCAACCCCTCTTCTCGCTCCGTGTTTTTCAAAGTGAAGACCACAGCTCCGCGCTACTACTGTGTGCGCCCCAATTCAGGCATAGTTAAGCCAGAGGAGACTGCTGTGATCAATGTGATGCTGCAGCCTGTGGAACAACCTGCTACATTAGAAAATGAACGGGCTCGTCACAAGTTCATGATACAAACAGCCTTTGCGCCAGACGAAGAGGTGCCGGTGGACTCTTTTTGGAAGAGTGTGGACCAGTCCCAGGTCATGGACTCCAAGCTGCGAGTGGTGTTTGTGCGACCCAACGGAGAACAAGGCGAGGATGCCGGCACTAACAGCACCACCAACAGTGCTAAGAAGTCAGTGGTAACAAGTCCTCAGAGTGTTGCTCCAGCTAGTCGAAATGATGTGAGTTGTATTCGAAAAAAAGTGGATAAAGTTTTGATTGTTTTTTAAGACCAGGTTCTTCAGAAAGAGATTGACTTGCGCAAGATGTACCAGGATGAGAAGAGCAAACTGGAGCGAGAGAACATGGTGTTGATGGTACCTTTTTGCTAACGAAAACTGACTAAAATAAAAGAGGGCATCAATTTGCTCATAATAAAATCTTCATCGTTAAAATTTTCCAAGCTGGTTTCGATAAGGATTATATTTTTTTCTGCCCGTTGAATTGTCGAAAATGCCCGTTAAAGATTTTTTTGCCCGTTTCATTCGTATTGCCCGTTACATATTCTTTTTTGCCCATAATTTCCTTTCATCACTTTATTTTAAGGGTCTTTGATTTAAGTTGTAAACAGGGGGGACCAAGGCAGTTTTCTTTATGTTTTTTCGTAATTTTTTAGATTGTGTCCGAATCACCCGAAACCATCCCGCACCAAGTTTTTATTGTTGTCAATTATTTAATAAAATCAATCAAGTAAAATCAATTATTTACTCAAACTCTAACTATACCCTACAAGACGGAATTTCACCACTATCAAACCATCTTAAACATGCCCGAGTTAGTCCAGAAAACAGGTTTTGGACCCCAAAAAAGTAATAAAAAAATTTTGCTCCAAGTGGTCGACCACTTGGTTTGGTTGGTTCAGACTAAAAAAATTAAATTCCCGCAAAATGTTTGAAAATGCACGAATTTGAGAAGTTTTTGACAACAATAAAAACTGCAAACAAAATGGTTAACACAAGTTGTTTCGGGTGGTTTTGGGTGGTTCGCGATGTTTTCAGGTGATTTGGACACTATCTTAAAAATTACAAAAAACGTAAAAAAAACTGCCTTGGTCCCCCTTGCTTACAACTCAAACCAAAGACCCTTGAAATGAAGTGATGAGGAAAAGGAAATTATGGGCAAAAAAGAATATTTAACGGGCATTTTCGACAATTTAACGGGCAAAAGAAATACCACCCTTTCGATAAACATCGAGCGTAATGGGGTAGCAACAGCTCGTATCAAAAAATAACTAGCTACAAGTACGACTCGCTACTAGCTAGTCGTTAAACATTCCACTCACTACAGTCGTTTTTTAAATTTCCAATATCGTACAACAACAATTGAATTTTTTATAAGCATAGCCTTGGGCGCAGAATAGACCAGCGCTTGTTATGACGGACTCAAATGCGTTGCTTTATGAATAAAAAGGGAAGTAAGACAAAAAAACTAGAAATATTTGTAGCGAGTTGAATGGGTAGAGAGTCATTTTTAGTGCCGAGTCGTAGGCCAGTTAAACACAACAGAGGTAGAACAAACTAAAGCGCACAGCCAACCCTCACAACCCAAGTACCACTACCTAGACACCTCCACCTGAGTACCGATACCTGGTCAGGGCCTTTCTACTACCACTTGGGTACCACTTTCTCGGTACCACCACCTCCATGCTACCACCTGAATACCCTACGGGATACGAAACTACTTTAACTGATGTTTCTGTAAGTCAAGTCGCTGTTTTAGAATTATAAAATAATGTTCAGGGCACGATTTTGATAGGGTACGATGATTTTCAATTACTTTCAGCTAGAAATATACAATTTCAGATGCTGGAGTTGGATAACTGTTTCGGAAATGTACCATGTGGTTTAATAACCATCCTGAGATTTCCTGGTCCTTTAAAAGTATTTTAGTCAAGAAAAAATAGTTTTTGCTACTCAGTGGGATTCGAACCTGTAACCCTACAAAATTGGTGGATCAATTCGCTGGGGATATTTCGTCATTGGTCATTGCCGCTATTTTTTCAGCTTGTGACAAGGCACAAGGATGGCCAGGATACGTAATGTTTAAAAATCCAATATTTACCTACGGGGCCCAAATGAGGTGGGACCCAAATGAGGGGCCCAAATGAGTTTTGCCCAAATGAGTGTCAACGCCGGTACCTCCACCTGAGTATTTCTTGTCCCTCAAAGAGAAATAATTATTGACTAATTGTTCAGGGGTCAGTTGTTCAGGGGAGGGGCGTCAATCGCTGTGGATCAACTGTAGCCGATTACCAAAAACATCAGATAATAGTTTAACAAATCTACTAATAAAAAAAATTAATTATAATTTTATTATAGCTTCTGTTGAGACAAAAAAATTAATTCGATTCAAAATTGTTGGAGACTATTGTGGCCGCGAGACTATTGTGTCCGTGAAAATAAATCCATATCGGTCTTTATTAGAGAAAATACGGTATTTTCAGTAGAAGTTTTTTAATCTCATATAATTCAGGATAAAATGGACAAGCTAATTCGATCTGGAGCTGGAACACTTGCACAGGCTGAAGGGTTTCCCACTCTACACGTAAACATTTGACTATTACAATCATTAACCAACATTAAAAAAACATGTCATGCAGGTTATTTTGATCGGCTTCTTGGCACTTTTCTTGGGGATCATCATCGGCAAGATCTTCTAAAACTTGGTATATATTGGACGCCAAAAATACAATCGCTTCATGTCATATTATATGTTTGTGTGTGTCCCTTGATGGTTTCTGATTTACTTCCATTCTCATCCTGATTATTGCACTATTATTATGTCTACTACGACTACTAACATAAAAATGTTTGTTGTGCAAAGATCCATCAAAACCAATGTTTTTTATGAATCATTTTTTGTCCAATAAAAAGTATTTCATTCGTGTTGAAGTAGCAAACTGGCCTAAAGCCTAAATTAGCAATATAATTTGTATGTCTTGTTTTGACAGTTAGTTGACAGTTTTATGTGTGTTTATTGCAGGAAACTGGGTTGCTCCTAGGAAATATGCAATGGGTGGAATTATTATACGGAAAGAGAAAAAGTGCTGTGCCAAGAAGTGGTGTGTTACAGATGGGTTAGTTTAGTTTTGTTCACTTTTAAAAGTAATGATGACGGTTGCTTTGAGATGTGGGATCACATGTGGAATACTCACGTGGTTTGTGTTAAAAAATGTGAATGATTTTTTATTGAATTGTTTAGGTTTCTCATGTTCTACGGCCAATTCTGCGTGGTAGATTTTCATGATGATTTTTTTCAAATTTTGCGACAGAATTTTTTTGAGATTCCACCTGAATGGGTAGCAAATTAGAATTCTTTACCCAGAATCTTGCGCTACAAACTGTCTTACATCGCCAAAACTACGATCACTGGGGAATTAGTATATTAGAGATGAACTTTTGGCTGTTTTGCGTAGTGGTCGCCTTGTTTTACTGTCATTTATTTCGTCTTTAGGCTGTTTTCCTAGATACAGTTGAGTCTTATACTATACAAGGATAGTATCCATAGAAGGACGCAAAATTTTTATTTGATTGTTCATGAATAAAATTAAACCAAACAGCTTCTCCTTATAAGGACACTTCACATAAGAACAGCCAACAATCAGGTAAACTCACCCCAGCTAAGAAAACGCAGAAAACAGATTCGCAAAAATTATTTTTTTGAGCTGAGATATAGGTCCTTGAGGGGGGGCGTTTATTAGAGAGGATGCGTTTAATACAGAAAATACGGTAAATAACTTTTTACGTTTCAACTTTTTACATCTCGCCTCAGCAAGAAAACGTTGCCTTTTTCAATAATCAAAGCACTTCTTTCTGTAAAATGTTATAATTTAGTTTTTCGCACAGCTTTCATTGATCTTTGACATTCAGTCATAATAATAATTCATAATATTCTTTAACATTTCCCACATTGGTAAGCCCAAAATACTATACGGTCAGAACAGAATATGCCGTTCGCTTCGCTTCAATGTTATGCAACAAAATGGGTTATGCGAAAAAGCGGACTCATGTGAAATTTCCTACAAAAAGACAGCCAACCAAGTTTAGAAATAATAACACTCTACATAAGCACATTCCTTATAAGTACACCCTCTGCATAAGGGCTGCATGGGACGGACCTCTAGGTGTCCAAATAGAGACTCAACTGTACCCCATTGTTTAATATTAGTCCACCCTATAGCTCACCACACAAGATTGTGGCCAAGCCTAAGTACTATTCATGTAATTTATCCATTTGGAATCTTTTAAATTTCAATAAAAAATTTGAGTTAGATACATTAACAAATATTTCCGGCGAGAAATAATGATTGGTGAAAACACCGGTCACGGACAAAATTTGCCCGGGCTTTAAAAGCGGCCAAAATTTGCCCGTAACAAAAAATTTTTGAGTTTTGGTAAAATTGCCCAAATGCCCAATCTAAAGGCTGAAACAACTGTACTATTCAACCCAAAATCGTGTGCTGAAAACACTTGTTTTGTTAAGTCCAAAACATTGTTTCTCAATACTTTCCCATTCTAATCCCATAATACTTTGGCCAGATACCCACTCCGAAGTGAACGACCCTAAATTTAAGCGAATTTTTCTGAATAAGCAAATAATCATTTCTATCTTGACTGAAACGATGTCCTGAATACATTAGTGAATATTAAAAGATTTTTCTGTCGCCAAGTTTTCAGATTGTAGTCAATTGTCCAGCTGGACGTCCACCTGGAGGGGCCTCCAAAAATTTTTGAGGTTACAAGTTCGAACCCTGGTGGTAGCAGACATTATATTTTCTTGAAGAACAGTACCCACTCCGAGGTGGACGACCCCAAATCATAAGTCGAAGGTCGACCAGTAAGCTTCAGGGTGGGTGGGAAAACCACCAGGTACCTCCCATGTATGAATCCACCTCCAGAATCAGAAAACTGTGTCCTGAAGATGGTTTTATAGTGCTAAAACAGCGATTTGAGTTGCAAGAACCTAAGTTTTGTAGTAGTTTTATGCTCCTTAGGGCGTCCAGGTGGTGCTCAGGTTGTTGTACCTAAGTAGTGGTACTAAGGTGTTAGACCGTGTACGAATTGACTGTGGACGGATTGACCTATGGATGAATTGACCGTGTGCGAATTGACCGCACACCCAAATTTTAGTTCCGGGCAAATTTTGCCGTTTTCGGTCCCGGGAAAATTTCGGTCCGGGCAAATTTTGGCGCGGGCAAATTTTGTCACGTACCGTGAAAACACATTATCAGAATACGGATAGGAAAAAGTTGTAAGCATTTCGAAACCGGCGAATTTATTGTTATGCGCTGTATTATAAGGGAACATCCATAAATTATGTCAGACTGACAGGCCGTTTTTGGAACCCCACCCCTGTCAGAACATGTCAGAATGGGCTTGACCCCCCTTATTGAAATCTGACAATTTTCTGACACAACTTTGTGACCCAAAATTTATTTCTGCACATTTTTTTGAAGTTTAAAACCTTAAAAATGATAGTGTAAAATAACAGAAGCCTTTATTATATGTTAATTGCATGTTTTTAAGTTACAAGTGCATAAAAAATATTGCTTTTAATATGAGTTTTTATATGACTTGAAATATGAGCCATGATGGGAAAATTCAATATTTATTTTCAAATCTATGTATTAAAATATATCTATCTATCTATTTTTTATATGACAAAATAATTTAAAATTTTAAAAAATCTAGCTTAAATTCTTTAAATATTTAGCGAAAAATTTGCGGAGAAATCTGACATTCTTGTCAGAAAAAAGGTCTTCTACCCCCCACCCCTTGTCAGATTTTGTCAGATTGGCATAGGAACCCCCACCCCCTGTCAGTCTGACATAATTTATGGATGTTCCCTAATACATCTAAAATACTTTTTGTGTTTTAGCTCACAATCATGTCGGTGTCAGCTGAGGATAATTTCTACCACCAACTTTTAAATTTCATCCTGTTTGAGACATTCTTTGTTCTCGCATTCTCCTCACACTTCCAGACCATGTTCACTGACCCAGGTTTGAAACACAACAACGACATATTCACAATCACTTTATACCTTGATGCTTTAGGAGCAGTGCCCAAGGGAACCCTGACGGATGACTATGTGGCTAAAGTTGAGCGAGAGAACGGCCATACAACTGTTATCTACAAGTGCACCAAATGTGCTTGTGTGAGGCCTGAAAGGGCACACCATTGCAGTGTGTGTCAGAGATGCATCAAAAGTAATTTTTTATTAGAAGAGGTCCCCCAATCTTTGCATATTCTTCGTATACCGTATTTCCTCTAATTACCACATCGTTCGGGTATTAAAGCGAGAAAAAGTGCATGCTAGATTTTCGAAAACTCTAAAAGGCACTTCAAAGTTCAAAAAAAATTTGCTACTAAAATTAAGTATTACCCAAAATGAAAACTTCAGACCACTTGAAGTTATGGCGGGGGGATATTAGTGAAAATACGGTAGTTCAGGTTAACAATTCCGGCTGGTCAAATTTCAATATACAAAAGCTATTATTTATGTTGTTCAGGGATGGATCACCACTGCCCATGGGTAAACAACTGTGTAGGCGCGAAAACAATCAGAAATGCTTGTAAGTTTAAAATGGGTCTACAACAGGACTCTCATGTGTGCTTATTTCCAATAAATGTGCTTTTTGAAGAAAAAAAATTCAAGACATGGACATAGTCGGCCCTCCATATAACGATGCGCCTCTAAGTTACCAATTCACATTTCGCCAACGTCTTCTTTTTACCAACGTCGTCTTTTTACCGCTATCTTCTTTTCACCAACGATTCTTTTTACCAATGGTATCTTTTTACCATTATCTTCTTTTTACCAACAGATTCTTTTTACCAAGAACTCTTTCTGCTAATAGATTTTTTTTACCGATACTATTAGTTTATCTATACGTGATACTATCCATACAATTTTTTATTAGCTAAAATATAAAAAAACTAGTGCGGTTTTATTGCAACAACTATCCCTTGTAAGTATTCCTCTACAGTCATAGTTCTAGCTAAAACTCTTGGGATGCGTGACACCATTAACAAGTCTTTTTAAACGGCTGTTATTGGCCTCGTTAAAGTTGTTTGATCTTGGGCGACCGTTAAGGACACGGTCATACACATTCCACAGTTGATGTGCAAACATAGGTTCAGTGCCGTGACCACCAATATAAGTGTTGTAAAACCAATTAAAAAGTGGTTGCAGCTCCGGTATATCCACCATATCTGCATAGAAAACATTAAGTAGTGTAAACTAATTTTTTGAACCTTTGTTAGGCTAAAAATATTCTTAACAAAAAGTAAACAAAATTATTTTTGCACGATTTTGTAGAGTAAATATTCTTCTTAAAAATGGAATATAGCATAATAATTTATTCATAAAACTGATGAAGAAGAAATAAACCAGAAACGATGAGCATAACAAAATGTTTAAAGCAATAAACAACATAAACGGCCGGCCGTTGTATTGAGAAAATACGGTATACAGTGAAAATGAACCAAACTCTTAGGCAAAATTATAATAGCGATAAAAAAATCTATTAGCAGAAAGAGTTCTTGGTAAAAAGAATCTGTTGGTAAAAAGAAGATGATGGTAAAAAGAAAAGGTTGGTAAAAAGAAGACGTTGGCGAAATGTGAGTTGGTAAACTAGAGGCGCACCCATATAACGCCACCCCTTGGGACTGGCCCGCAGGTGGCGTTTAATCGAGGGTTCACTTTGACTGAATTTTAGCCAAAGTCGACCAAATTGGTGCATTTTCGGGGTGACCCTATATCGAGATGGCGTTATATCGAGGGTCGACTGCATAAGGAAAAAAACGGTGTGCTCGGAAACCAGTTTTTAGTGCTATTTACATCAATATTTTATTTTGGTTGGCAAAATCTTTTTTTTAGATTTCTCCTATTTTCTCAAAATAAATATGAGAACCCTGGTCTACAACCAAATTGAACTTTGTAATAGCCAAGCTTTTTAGTGTTCTGTTCACCTTTTATGTAGCATTGTTGTCTTGCCAAACGGTTGGTTCAATCCTTCTCTAGCAGTTTGTTTCAATAAAACCTGATTTTAAGTTGTATTGGGCAGTTTGGCAGTTTGTTCAGTGTGTAAATAAAGGTATTTTAAAGTATTTATGCCTGAAATTGACACACAATTCTTGCAGATTGGCGCCATTGTTCCTACTTCAACCCACCTACAACAACCATTCTATTAATTTTCCTGCTATTCGAAGCTATACTCTTTTCTATATTCACAGCTGTTATGTTCGGCACTCAAATGTCGGCTATTTGCTCTGGTAACCTTTTGCTTGTCCGCATTTTTCAGTCAAACTTTTACCTGTTAACTAAATTCTTTTTGCAGATCAAACAGGTATTGAATCTCTAAAGAACGAGGACAGGGGCAGAACAGACCCTAACTCCTGGAAAAAGAACCTGCAAGTAGTGTTTGGAGGTCCCTTTTCAGTCAAATGGCTCAACCCATTCGCCATTCCATTGATTTCGGAGAAGTCCTTCGAGTTCAGCGTCTAACCAGCATATTCTACTATTGTCCATATTGGTCCATATTTGTTGTAGGAAAGACAGTGATTGTGCACCGCAAAATTTTGCTCGAACTTAAGAAAATACAACTTCAAAAAAATTAAAGCTTGGGGCAGAATTTTGTGGTGAGGATTTTGTTGTCCCTTTCATTTTTTGTTTCTATACGCGCTAGGCACCACGAAAAAAGACTCATCGATCAACTTTTTAAATACTATATTTGCTTTAATAAAATGACATATCCAAAGAAAGATTAAAATTAGTTAATATTTATTTTCGCTCTACTTTTTTCTGATCCACATTTGTCTTTGAGAAAATAAATAAGAGGAGTCTTTATAATGGTTGTCTTTTTTTCGAAATTTTGATTCGGAGAGGGATGCGGGCCGGAGATATTATTATTTTTTAATTCAGTTAAAGCTATAAGGGAAAGAGATACGGAGAGCGAGGGATAGAAACCCGTGTGGGGGCGGGAGTCAACTTAGCCCAATTAACTATACTTTTCGACTCATACAGTGTCAACGATTTGATTAGAGCATATACGATACTTTGAATTCTGTCTTTTGACTATTTTTGAAAATTTGTAATAGAAAAAAGATGATATTTGTGGATTTTATTTTAAAGAGGCATGCTCACGCATTCAAAATTAGTACCCGCCAAAACAAAATTTTTTCCTAATCATCTTATGTACGGATTTTTAAACTTGGTTTTTAATAAAACATGGTCTTGAATTTAGTTTTAAGTAAAGTTTTGTTAGAAGCCAAGTTGAAAAATCCGTACAGAAATTGAATGACTAGGAAAAAAATTTAATTGGCAGGCATTTTGCATAATTTTGAACGCGCTATCATGCTCTTTTGGGGCAGGAATAGTGAGGGCCAAATCACTTTGGGACTATTCAATTTGGGCCAAAATCAAATTGCAATATTCGGTAAATATTTGCCGAATATTGCAAATGATCTTGGCGCAATTTGATTTTGGCCCAAATTGAATTGCCCCAAAGTGATTTGGCCCACACTACTCCTGCCTTTTTTTAAATCACGTAAGACTAATTTGACATAACTTTTGATTAAATTTGAACAAAAAAAAGTTGTGTAAAATTAATTTTCTCATAGCACGATAATTTTTGTTGGCTATTGAGTACGCATATATATCCATATTGTTGTGTGTGTTTGTGAGTATTGAGCTGAATCTACTTAATTTTGTTCTCCTCTTGCCAAAAAGCAGTCACAAATGTTCTTTTTTTAATGATGGCAGTAATATCAGCGACTTTTACATTAAGTCAGTTCATATTAATCACCATTTTGTAATAAATATATGTGAGCAAACTAATTATTATTTTATTTATATACTTGTCTTACTTTTCACCCTCTTTCTAAAACGATCAAAGCAGCTTTGTGTAATTTTAATTTGTGTACATTCATTAACTCTTTAATAAACCTATTTGACTTTTGTTGACGTCGGCAATGAAATACACAAATGACAAGGTAGTGCCCTCTAAAAGTTTGTTAAAAAGAAGCTGAAGTCATAATTATTTGCTTGTGTTACAGCCACCAATGTACATCAAGTCGAGTGGGAAATTGCCCAAGATTATACTGGTGACACTCAGGAATGCCCAATCTATTTCTTTGGTGCTGTTTTGTGCAGCTGTGGTTTACACACTCTATGCTGTATCCGAGGTATAGTGTTCCGAGACTCTTAATTTTGACGGGAAAATTTGCTTACAAGTGTTAGTTGTTAGTTCTTCTGCCACTTAGTTGTTTTAGACACAATTGAAAATACTCGGATTGTTTCGCCGGTTATTTAAAAAGCAAGCAAGATTGGAATCGAGTTCAATAGGTATCAATGCCTATTGTGAAGTTTACGGAAAAAGATCAAAGACATTAATATTTGGTATGAGTGTGTAGTTCCACTTGCCAGAGGCCTTTCATTGATTACAGTCGACGCTCGATAGTACGTACCACCAAAAAGCTCGTTCCTCAGCTGTTTTTACCCCGATTTTTGAAGGCTTTTGCCAAACGTGATTAGTCAGTCAAATCGCAAAGGTTCCGGTTTTGCCGATCGTTTTTAAGAAATTATATAGCTTTGCCATTTTGACCCGCAACGCTCGATAGTACGTACACCTGAATTCCAAAAAAGTGAATTTAGGTGTACGTACTATCGAGCGTTGCGGGTCAAAATGGCAAAGCTATATAATTTCTTAAAAACGATCGGCAAAACCGGAACCTTTGCGATTTGACTGACTAATCACGTTTGGCAAAAGCCTTCAAAAATTGAGGTGAAAAAGTATCGGACCCGGGGAACGTACTTTTTGGGGTATGCACTATCGAGCGTCAACTGTATTTTAGTCAATAAAACCGGATGGATTTCGACAGATGAGATCCATTGGCCTCTGTTCTTTAAACTATACATAATCAAGAATGCAGGGAAGTGCTGTAAATGTACGGAGGAAATGCTCATGAAAGCGTACAACGTTATTTGATGTTATTTTTATTTGCTCAACTTGTCGAACCAACCCTTCGAGCAAACAATTTTGGTTCTAATTGAAATTTTCTTCTGTCTAAGCCGAAAATTTGAAACCAAAACATACTATTGGAAGGGTGCTATATATAATATCTATTCAGTCAGCTGTAGAAAACACAAGGATTTCGGAGAATGCCCTTCTGCCAGGCTTGGTGGAAGAGCAGTTTAAGGACAGTTGGTTGGTGCAGCATTACACCAAACAGTTGACCAGGCACTCCAACAACCGAAGGTGCCTTTTCACAACCAATTACTCGCCTTACTAAAAAGTATGATTTAGAGAGCTGAGGGAGTATTTGGTGGACGAGCTAAAACGCCAGCAAATCGAAGTGTACACCCAGAAATACAAAAGTCGGTCCTCTGCATTCTTGGTAAATAGTGCTTGCTCTTTTTTAAGTTTGACAAGTGATTATTGTCAGTGTAATTGCAGAAGACCAACTCCACTGGCGCAGGTGCGGGTGAGAATGTCTACGGAATAGTGAGAGCATTCAGAGCTGCCCCCGCTGAATCCATTTTATTGGTGTGTAGACTGGGTGAATCTCATATCAACTCCATGACTATAGCACTAACTCTGGCCAGTTATGCTAAACGTTAGTGCCTTTTAACTCATTTACTCTAAAAATGTCACTTGCACAATGGCTGCATGCATAGTGACCGCCCGTCCGGCCGGGCCCGTCCCGTCCCCGTCCGGACGGCGCCAAAAAACCAGACGGTCGGACGGCCGGCTAAAAACGTCCAAGACGGCAGACGGCCGGCAACGACAAACTCGGACGGGACGGCCGACGGCCGGTCCGTCTGAGACCGTCCTTCATTATACCGAACAAATTTTGGAAAAATAATTTTTTTGGTTTTTTATGTTGAAAACCCATGTTTATTTCATTCAACATGTATAATAAATAATCATTTAATCGTACTAATTTTCTTGCTCAAGCTTTGGCTCTATCCTAGTATAGGGGGCCAATTTTTGCCTTGGTCCCGCCTGTTGATTTTAATCAATTTTTGCCTTGGTCCCCCCTGTTAATTTTAATCAATTTTGCCTTGGTCCCCCCTGTTGTTTTTTCTTTCTGTTTCCAATTCGGTTGTTTTTTACTGTTTCCACATCCTGTTTTAAATACGTTTATTCTTGAACAAATCTCAACAGCAATTAGACAGAATTATTAATATTATAGATCAACGAGAGTTGGGCGAAGAATTTAAACAGGACATCCCACTCTTTGGCATGACAATTCTGGCGAAATACTGCTTCTTGAACATAGCCGGAAACATTGTCGTTGCTTGACCCGAAGAGCCTCTTGATCTTGTGCTTCATGTGAGCCCACTGACCTTCACATTTGTTGGTGTGAATCCTAAGGTCTACTCCTTCTTCGACTACAGTCCTGAAATTAATGTAAAACAGAAATACATTTGAAGAAAAAAACCTTGCGAATTGTCTCTTGTGACAAATAGTATAGTGCTTGTAGCCGACCGAACGACCTATTTTTTTCCCGAGCTGTTTGTACGCTGGCCACTCGTCGCTAATGATCGTTGTTCCTGGGAGGATATGCTTCTTGATTAGCCGAAGCAGAGTCTTCTTCTTACGATCTGCTACACGGAAAGCAAACGCCAAACCACCTTGTCCACGCTCGACGCCCCCAAAGACCCACTGGCTAGCGCCAATTCTTCGCCGCCCTCGGTTGTATTTCCGCTTGCAGATGGAAGACTCATCAATTTCAATGTAGCGCCCTGGTCCTCCAAGCATTTCTTGATTGTGGCAGTAACTAAACATGATTATAAAATTATGACAAGTAAAATAAGCTTACTTTTGGCAAACTTCACGAGTCATGGCTAACCAATCGCATACACAATTCTTATTCAAGCCGGTTTCTTTCATTACTTGCTTGTTGGAGTAGTCATTTGCCCACATGTAGAATACGACGAGGCAGGTTGCAAGACGGAGTTTTGAATTCTGGAAAAACGATCCTTTCCTGACGGTCTTTCTCGAACACAGTTTGCTATTTCTCCTGCACCTCCACTAAAGTAAAATTTTTACACATGTTGATTAAGTATAAAATAAACCTGTATTCCATCTATTCTTTCGGAGCGCTTCTCGATTGACATTGGCAAATTGCAATTCTCGCAAGTGGCTTCATTCGGCAATAGAGACACGTTGACAAAGAATTTCAAAGCTTGGTCTGTACTATAGCACAAGACATCCTTCATGCGAAGAACTGTTACATCGACAACCTCAACACTTTCAAAGATTTTGGTGCGAGCCATTGAATTGAAGAAGACTGTAAACACGACTAACCAAAGCTAAAAAAAAAAGAACTAAAAACTACAGGGAAAGATTTGAACAGAAGTGGATGACTAAAGACCGAAAAACGCAAAATACAATGGTGGGAAAAACAACAGGGGGGACCAAGGCAAAATTGATTAAAATCAACAGGGGGGACCAAGGCAAAAATTGGCCCCCTATACTAGGATAGGGCCTCGCTTTTTATTCAAACGTTTACGATCTCGAAGTTTGTTTCTCAATTCATCGAGATATTTTTCAAGTAGCTGTTGTGTTTCTTCCGAAGAATCTCCGTCAAAGTAATCAATCCCTTTGTTCACAACAACATCTATTCCAATAAAAAAGCGGCGACATTTTGGACAAACGAGGTAAAGACACTAACTATTTCTAAAACAACAAAAAGTTCAGCCAGATGGACCGATAAAAAAGTTAGCAATCGATATTTTGATAATTCCTGCTTCGTCTGGTGCTGCTGAAAGGATCTTTTCCATAATGACAATGCATGCGGAAGGAAGAAGAGTGGGTATCAACGAAGAACTCTTAAAATCTCGAAACTTGTGACATATAACTCGATATATATTTCTTAAGTTGCTTAATTAAGTTGCTTAAAGATCAATTTTTAAGTAAAAATTTGTCACAGAACTTTTTTTCGCTATTTGAGCCGGCCGGCGGACGGCCGGCGTTAGAAAATTTTAATCGGACGGCCGGCAGACGGCCGGCAGACGGCCGGCGAAAATTTCAGCAAGACGGCCAAATATTGGACGGCCGGCCGTTAGAAAAAAATTCCGGACGGCCGGTTGGACGGCCGGTCAAAGACGTCTAAGACGGGGACGGGACGCCGTCCAAATTTTAAGAAGCGCGGTCACTATGGCTGCATGTCAGATGCACCCTCATCCACGTGAAATTGGCCGGTTTTTTATATTAAATTTGTAACTCTTTGTTAACTTTTGCATTTTTCTCGCAAAAAACAAAATTAAGCATATTTTTAGGGCTACGATCTGGAATTTTCAAAAATATTTGTACTTTTTTGGAACGCTATATATTTTTTTTACTATTTTCGAAGTTTTATGTCATAATATTTTTCTTCGCTTAAAGGGGCATGCCCACGCCAATAAGTGAATTCCCGGGCAAAACTGGTGCCCGGGAATTCAAACATTTGAAATGAGACTTATTGGCGTGGGCATGCCCCTTCAAAAATGGCAAAAATCACTGGATAAAATGACTTTTTTCAACAAAAGCAGTCAATATGTACTTTTCAACATTTTGAGATCGCAACCCTGCATATTTGTATTCCATGTTCCATAGTTCTACATAGTCCCTATTGAGAAATCGAACAAAAAAGATCTCGTTGAAACATTGAACAATAAAAAAAATTAGAGCCATTTTGAAATTTCCAAAAAATTGCGCCACCGTGTACTTTGGCTTTTTCTAATTTTTTAGGTCATATTCTATAAAAGAATACTATTTTCGGAATTATATTCTTATTGTTTTTGTAGAACAAATCTATTGGGCTCGAGATGTTATTTTCCTGTTTGTTGACGGCGAAAAGTTGGCTACAGAGGCTTGGATGGCCGCCTACCATGGCCATGAACACAAATTCTTTGAAATGGAGGAACTTGAAGCCAGAGGCGGTTTTTTCATAGGGGCTATAGTGTTGGATCTGGTGGGCACTAGCTACAGTCACATCAACATCCAGTATGGAATGGTTAGACACTATTATTTCAGCATTTTTTCATATTATTCTAACCCAACTCAGATTAACGGAAGACTGCCAAACCTAGATCTGGTCAATCTGCTAGTCTTGCTAGTGGAAAAGTTTGGGGTATCCCCGTCAGTTTACAATGCTGTTCACCATCCCACTAGAGTGCGCCATCACTATGATTATAGAACTGCACTTCTCACGTTTTCTCGATCTATATTTTATGAGGTGAGTGTTTGTCGTCTTCCAAAAATTAAATATAGAGCTAGAGTGCACAACGAATTCCATATTCCATTCCACCTTAGCTGTCAAAAACGCCTTATAGAGCCATTTCTCGAATGCAGCACCCTCTCATAGCTGAGTTTTCAAGACATAAGTTTTTGGAACATACTGGTGATCAGTTTAGTCCAAGGGCCAACTCCATCACTAGAAAAATTGAAAAATGAACACCACTAACATTTGAAAAATTGAATTTTTTGTAAATTTTTTATGAGAAATTGAACATTTTCAACCTTCTTCATTGCGTCCGCGTTGGGTAGAACTAGGGTTGGCCGATGTTCACTGTGAATTCACCGGCAAATTCGCCTTGGATTCGCCGAATTTGGTTTGGCCGGCGAAACGGCTAACTCTAGGTAGACATTTTTGCACATAGCAGGTTTTCTTGATTCACGGATCACTATTAGCGCAATTTCCAAAAGATGTATTTTCGTTTCTTAGAAAATATCAACTTAAAAAAGTTTGAAAAAAATTTATGAACAGATTACGTTAATGTGGGGGCCATTTAGAAAAAAGGGACCAGTCTCAGGGTTACGTTTTTTTGAAGTTTGCGTTAATTTGAGGTTACGTTAAACCGGGGTTTGACTGTATACGGCTTTTTAAGGTATGTAAAAGAAAGCCAAAAACATTAATATCTAGTAGTCTCCTGATTTATCGAACAATAATACTGTATCTTTTTCGATTTCTACTTTTCCAATTTGTAGAGCTTTATTGAATACGAAGGTTTGCACAGTGTGATTGGTGGCTATGGTGTTAATGCTGTCACCTTGCAAGCCAGGCAAAACTCTCCTGCAAAAGGTAAACAATTGTCGACCAGAAGAGTAGAGCCTGATCCCAGCTCAATGATTGACAGTGTGGAAATTACGAGGATTGCAGAAGGAGGGCTGCGATCTCTCAACAATATTCTTGAAAAATTCCACCAGTCATATTTCCTTTATATTCTAACCCATCCGCACAGATTTATCAGGTTATTTGTTTACAAAAGCCAATGTCATTATGATGCTTACATGTTGCAGTGTTGCCTTCTACATGCCTATTATCGGTCTGTTGATCCTGCCAATGATCTTTTTGGTAAGTTTGGAAAAAATATCAAAAATTAAGTTGTCCTAAGCAACATGAGATCAGGGATGAGATTTTTAGGTACTTTTTCATTACTAGGTCCTCCAAAAATTTTGGATGCTGATCATGGTGATGATCGTGATTATGTTAACCACAATCACGATCATCACCATAATCAGCATCTAAAAAGAATTTCTTTAGAAAAGGGCATTTAAATTTTGGGGCATGCATTGCGGCGGAGCTCTTAAGAGGTATCCTATTTTAAATGGCTAGTTCCTCTTTTTTCTTGCAAAAATTCTGTATCCATTTTGAAGCCAGAAAGTGTTCAAAAGCTGACTCTCACCCAGTTCTCTGAGTTAATTAAATACACAAAATGTTGTTTCGCTAAATAAATAGACTGTAGAAACTTGAGAACAAATAAGATATAAACCTTTTTTTATAAAAATTAAAAAAGATACAAATCCAGGGCTTGGATCTTTCCTTTTTTGAATGAGCGCCCCGGAATTTTCAATATTTTTTAAGATAACATGGTTATATTTCACTCTTATCTAGTAAAACAAGTCAGGGCGTCAATTTGGCATGTTAAATAATTTTTTTGCGAATAAAGCAATCGCTGATTTCGAAGGTGCCAATCCAAAAAAAAGGACAGATCCCGATCTGTCAAAATTTCATCCATACATTAGACTTCGAACAAATAAAAACTGTTAAATATTTAAAAATGTCAAGAAGCTTTTTTTGCAGGCACTTCGGGACTGGTTCCAAATACCTAATATAGAAGCTAAGCCTGCCCTGAACATTGCTATTACCTATCTTGTCGCTATTCTCTTCTACGCCCTGCAAATATTTTTTTATTCTGCCCAAACCAATGCTAGCACCATTGCTGTGCTGACACTTGTCCTGCCATTAGTGCCCATATTCTTGTTTAATCAAATGTAAATCTTGAAACGTCATTTCCGGAGCATTTAAGTTTGGATTTTTTTAGTCAAACGACCTGCCACTATTACTTCACTCGCTTGTTTGTTGCGCTCAATCTAGCCTTGTTTATTGGAGCATTAAGTCTGTTGAATTTTTCGTTGGCTTTAGCGTTGGCCATTATACTACTTCCGTTTGCTTTCTTCGTCCTTTGCAGGTTGTTTTACATTGTTTTGTAGAATGGAAAGCAAATTTAGATTTTCATTATTTAATTTCACCTCAAAATACCATGAAACTTGATAAGCACAGAAATTTGGGGGATTGCGGGACCACCCTCATTTTGTCAATCATGCTTTCGAATTTGAAATTTGAATTACAAATTTGAACTTTTCATTTACTAGTCAATATAGAACACAATCTTGCAATACAAAGCTGGATAACTGGTACGATCAGGCATTGTCAAACAAAGTTGGACTGGACTAGTAAATAGTTTAAAGTTTTGTTAAAGTTTTAAACGCAAAAAATATAATTTGAGAACATTATTGACAAAATAAAGGTGGTCCTGCGCGAATTCAAATTTTGCAAATTGCTGTGCTTTCAAGTTTCATGGTCCTTTAATTTTAGCGAATCTTTTTCTAAAACAATCAAAGTGCTAGGCTTCTTACTGCTCAATCCAATCGTCTTCACTTTTGCTATTTGTTTGGCGATGGAATTTTCTGGAGTGGTGACCATAGTAAATCTTCGCAAGTTTTCAGGTGTTTTTGGAATTTTATAATTTAATCATAATTTGAATTTTTTTTTATTAAGATATTTCAAAGCTGCAACAATTGCTGTCTACATTAGCGGATCGTCTGGTCAAGTTTACTGCAAAGACGGTTCTCAGTCATTTTGTCCATTCCAGCTGTTTGTTTCCAATTTTGAGCATTGTAGTCTATTCAATCTACAACACACTGATGCAAGTCCTCATATATCAGCCGAACAAAATGTTGCCTGTGGAAGAAATTGTGAAAACAACACATACTGACAAGAAAAATCAATAAATATTGAACGAGTTCTGAGCTCATTGAGTGTTTGTGCTTCTGAGTATAAGCACGGGTATAATTGCTTTAAATATGTAAACTCAAACAAAACTTAAATAAACACATTTGTTTGGTGTAAACAAACAAGCTAGATGTTATTTTTCTAGAATGTTGCTGAAATGCAGCACCAAATTAATGATTCTACCCTTTTTTTAATCTCAGTCAAAAATATTATAATCCAGTACGCAATTCCTTTTTACTTATCCAAGGTAAATGTTGTGTTCTACACAATTTTAAGTTTTTTTGATACCTTTTTCATCATTTCTGATCTTAGCGGACATTTTAATGAAAAAATTGAGAAAAGTTTGATTTTTCAGCCACGATACGCAAAAATTCAAAAACGCGAAAATACACAAAAAACATTTTATTAGCTTTGACTATGATTTGAAGGAACTAATGCTGTTGGGGGCTCCCTGGAGGTCAATTTTTTTCATCACATTTCTATTCTAGAAACACATATTTGGGATGATTTTTTTGCAAAACCATAACAGAATTCGAAATACTAAGCTAAACCTCTTGATAAAAATTAAAAATTAAAAAAATTAGTTAAAAGAATTTTTATTCGCCAGCAAAAATATAGTGGAATACCCTCATATAAGACAGTTAACGGCTTGAGTTCAGAATCTCCCCCATCCCACCGCCCTCAAGCAGAGCGCTTAGACGGAAGAGATAACCTCATATTCGGGTTTCTCGACCCCGATTCCATGAGAAAGCCGGCTGTTTTTTCAGTTCTCAGCAAAAAACATTTTTTCGATCCACAGGGGAGTAACAGTAACACAAGGAGAAAAATTTCATAATTTAAATTGTCGCCTTTTTAATTTTAAAAAGAATGAGGGTTGTATAGGGAAAATAAGACCCATAAACAAGAAGATATTGAACTTATTTTTGAATACTGGGGTCTACCGCATATAGAAATTCTGGTATGCATGCTTTTTCATGCATCCAGAGTCAGTTTCTTCCTTCGGGGGCGCAGGGGACTTGAGTGTTAGAGATGAGCGCACTGATTTACCTTAGACATAATTCCGAGCAGGACTCTTGATCATAAAATGCATATAGAGTCTCTTTTTGCCACGGCCCGTGTTGAAAAACATGGTAAGACAGTCGAAAAATACAATTATTTACTTTTTTAATGTTTTGCCATAAAAGTGGCCCCTTTTATTGCCTCCCCCTCTCTATACAGCCCTTATTCCCTTTTAAACTCAAAAGGAGATAATTTAAATTATGAAATTTTGACTAAAAAAACCATGATACCTCCTGTGGATCGAAAAAAAATTTAGAATTCAAACAACAGCCGGCTTTCTCATCAAATCGGGGTCGAGAAACACGAATATGGGGTTATCTCCTCCATCTAAGCGTTCTGCGTGGGGAAGGGGGCGTAAATTCGAATCTGCAACCTAGTTAACTTTGCTTTCCCAAGGCAAAAAGTTATACTTTAGTCAAATTTTTTTGAAAAATACCATTATGTGGTTTAAATGAGCTTCAATTTCTTTTAGAATAGTTTTTAGCGTTTAAAAATTTATTAAAGAGCCATTAAATCGTGATTTTTTTGTAAAAAGTTGACTTCCAGGTGGGTTCTAACAGCATTAGTTCTGATTTAAAAAACGTTTTGGAAACAGTTAATTGGGTCCTGGATTTAAAAAATTTGGTGCTCCATTTAAATTTAATCCTGTTTTCTTTGTTTTCAGTATCAAAATTTTCCATTTTTACAACATGTCTTATTTACAAACAGTTGTTTAATTCCTGTGATTTTATAAAAAGTTTGAGCTAAGTGCACCTGCCAAAGTAGCAAAGAATATTAAAATAGTCCGTTTCTTAAAGGATTCAAAGTAGCTTTTAGTCTTTGGAGTTCTTTTTTATGTTTAGATAAAGCATTCATAAAAGCCAATTTCTATTTCCTCTTTTTTGTGCATGCTTCGCATGTGAAAAATAAAGGTCTTCAATCATTTGCCAGTAATTTTTTAGTTGGCTATATTTTTTGCACTACTAAAGAAGACAAATCCCTTTTTTATTAATACAAAAAATGGGAAGAAAACATATTTTTAATATAGGATATGTGTACTAAGGATCTCTGAAAGAAACTTACTAACAAATTTGTTTTTTTATTTAATAATTTTATGATGCACATCACTCCAAATTTCTCCCTCAATATATTCATTCACAGAAAGTCAAACAACAATAATAAAACATCATATGAAATTTAAAAAATTTAATATTAATCAATTTGGTAATTAAAAACGTCTAAGCAAAGACTTGGCAAACCCTGTGTGGCAGAATTCCAGCCTCGAGGAAGTGTTGGTGAATAGTGTCGCCTCTTTCCCTTTGCAAGTACCCAACTCTCAGAATGGTTTTAAGTGAGTCTACGAGCACTGAAGAGGGAGATTCCTCAGATGCACATAGGTCACCCACAGCACCTAGCAAACACCTCTCCAATTGGCTGTATTGGCGACATTTGAATGCTTCAATACGCAACATCTCAGTCAATGTGCTCTCGATTAAAGACTCTCTGAAACATAGCAAAAAATAATGGAATATATAAATGTATGCAAAACGTTTGTCTGTTTTGGAAAAGATTTAAAGGAAAATCAGAAGATGCTACGCAGAACCGCATTTGCAAGGATACCTAATATGCGCTCAATTTTATTTGTCAAATTCGGGGCTAAGCATTGGCTCCGCTTTTATAAAGTCAAAGTCCAGCGGCCAGCTCCGATTTTTTGGCCCCCTAAGCCTAAGCAAAATTTTCGAAATAGAGTAAGTTAAGAGAGAAAGACATATTTCACAAATTATTAGTAGATACTGACCCTTTCCTGAGCACACTCTCCAAAGCTTCATTGTCACCATTAGCGACTGCTGTGTCAACGTGCTCTTCTATAGTGGAGACTGTAGCTATGAAAGTGCTGTGCATTTTGGAATTGACTTCTAGTCGAGTGTTGTTGTAGACCTGGATGGACTGTTGGCACTGGTTGAGCAATGATTCTGCGTGGCTGTGAATACAGGAGAACACGGATGAGTGACTAGATTGTTCAGGCAGCCTGCACTCTCTTTCTGCCATCACTTTAAAAGTGCCGTCATTCTGAAATCAAAAATATATATATTTTTGTATTTTTATATAATTATATATTTGAAAGTCAATTATCTTACTTGTTTCATAAGCTGGATATGTTCCTCAATTTTGTCCACATCATTTAGGAAACCATAGGCGCATTGGAACTGAAGCTCGTTTTTCAGACAGGCAGATTGAATGGTCTGTTGTAGTTCACTACTAGGCAGATTAAAGAATTTGGAAGCCTGAAATTAAAAACTACTTAAATGAAACTGTGCACGTATTGACTTACAATAGGATCGAATCCAATCGCATCCACCAACCGCTGAACTGGGGTTGCTGAACTAGAAAATCTTCTTGTTTCTTCCTTAATGAAGCTGTCTATTGTAGTGGTTTCGTGCAAACCGGGATCAGCAGTAGTAGTAGCATCACCACCAATGGATGAGCATTGAGAAAAATGTTGGATGTACATATTGAGCCTAAAAAATTAGAATTAGAATATTGATAAATTTCGTCGACAAGTCGTTAATTTGCAAAATGTAAAAAGTTGTATATAAAAAGGTTAAAATAATTAAGTCATAGCAATGTTTGCCTCTACAACTTTATACTTTCTACAGTCAACCCTTGATTTAACGTCACCAAAAAAGAGGCCAATGTCGTTGATTTCAACTAAAATTTAGTCAAAGCGAATCCTCGATTTAACGTCACATTATTACCGAGCCCTGGTGGTCACGTTAAATCGAGTGTTGACTGTATATGAAATTTTCACATCGTATAAAAGCACTGTTTCGTTTTTTACAGATATACAGTACTTGTAGAAAGAGTTAGTAAATAACATAAATTACAAAATGTTACTCACTTTTCATCATCATTTTTAACATTCCTTGCTGACCTGATATAAGTAAGATGCTCTAGAACAAAAAATTTTTATACTTTACATAGTTAATATAAATAAAATAGTACTAACCAAGTTTGCCTAGACGTCTTGCTGGAGCTACTAGTCTCTGAGGAGCTTGAGGATAGACAAAGTACTGATGCTGTTGATCCAAACCTTCCACCCAACTAATCAAAATAGACAGCAGGAATATGAATAAAGAGAATGAGTTTGTATGTATAGACGAATCTGAGCCACAAGACAACGACAGCACCGACGCTAAAGAAAGCATTATTTGCCGGTTGACCCTGAAATATATGGACATTAAATATGCAATCAATCACAGACAGCCAAACTATTCAGCCAAACAAAGAGCCACACAAGAAGCAGAGGAAACATAAAATATATTCCCCCTTTTACATCTTCAAAATAATTTAGAAAAGGGGAATTGCTGGCATAAAAATCAAATTAGAAAGCCCCGCCTTTTACTTACATTTTCTTTTTTTTCTCTTTTTGGAGGGCAAATTCAGCTCAATCATAATTAATTAGATAGATGGGGAAAAAACACACCCTTCACTTTAGTTGAACACAAATCGCAAATATTCAGTGTAAAAACTGCTATTCCATTTTTAATTCCAACGATATTTCAAAGGTCAGCCAAGTTGACGAAACAAATGAAAATGTCGCGGAATTTTAAACAAATGCTGAGAATTAAAAAAAACTTTGTGGCTTGAAATATTGAAACAAATTAAAAAGAGGATTTTTTTGTTTGAAAAGAAAACAAAATAAAGAAACCTTATGCAGTTTAAAAACAGGATGTCATTTGCAGGGAATCCTTAAAAACTACCAAATTTTGTTTTGATTTTTAATATAAACATTTTTTAGTTCCGCCTTCAGATGTCAGCTACCCAGCTAGTACTGAATCTGCGGTTAAGGTACGTTCACATAAAAGTGTCGATCTAAGCGTGTTTTTAACGCGAGAAGGGCTGCAAATTTTTTTCCTTCACTGAAAAAAATTCTGTTAGTATCATCTTGTAGCTAAGACTGAGGGCTTCAAAATGAGCTATTGATAATCCACCTCTGATTAACAAATTTTGGTTAAAAACGCTTAGCTCCGCACTCAGGTCGACACTCGGGTCGACACTCGACTGAGTGTGGGCCTGAGTGCGGACCTAAGCATTTTTAACCAAAAATTTTCAATAAGTTGTGTTTTGTTGATACTCATTTTGAAGCCCTCAATCTTAGCTACAAGATAGTACTAACAGAATTTTTTTCAGTGAAGGAAAAAAATTTACAGCCCTTCCCGCGTTAAAAACACGCTTAGGTCGACACCTGGGTCGACACTTTTTGTGAACTTACCTTTACCCCCAAAAAACTCAGTCAACAAATTATAAAAAGTTTTAAACTCAGTATTTTGGCCTTCATAAATTTATTACTCGCTTCCTACATGGCTAAATTCGTTTTTCGACAGAACTGCAGAGCAAAGAAATAGAATTGTCTGGAAAGTTTTTTGAAACAAATGACGAAGATTTTAAATAAGTTGGCTGTATTGGTTTTCGGCATTAACAGTTTGGAAAAACGCGAGTTTCAAAAATTTCCGTTTTCGGCATTTCGCATTTTCGGCATTTGCCTCTTTAGGTGAAATAAGCTAGGCTTTTACCGCTCTGGGAGCAAATTATTTTGGAGGTTTTGGGTTTTCGATTTCAGTTTTTCTGTTTACATAAAAAATTAGTCTGGAATTTTTCCGTTTTCAAAAAGATTAGTTCGGAAATTCGCTAATATCGGAGACTTCTGTCTTCAGTCTTTTTTCAGGATGTCCTTGAGACTAAAAGAAATAGGTCTTCAAAGTCGGACATGAGCGCTTATTAGAGAGTGGGCGCTTAATACAGAATTTACGGTATATCAGTAGGGTGGCTATAAGCACCAATAGGGTGGTTATGTAGGCTTGAAGGGAGAATAGGTGAAAAAATTGGAGGCTTCGACGATTCATATGTACATATACATGAGTAAAAAACAAGGACAAATTTGACCTATAACAAGGCTTTCAAAGAAAGAGTGTTCAGAAAAAGATAATCCCGGGGAGAAATTTTCCGAACTCATTTCTCCAAAAAAAATCAAATTCCCAAACTCATCTTGCCGAAAACGGGAAAAACTCGCGCTTTTCCAAACTGTTAATGCCGAAAACCAATACAGCCAAATAAGTTGATGCTTTTCCAAACTTTTGAAATAAAAAGCAAGAAAATGTACTAGGAACTAGGGACTAAGGCAAAAAAAACACTCCTCTTCTCATATAAGTCTAGGATTCTATTACAAAAATATTTTAATGTGATTTATAATCATTCCACGGATAATTAAAGATTTTAAAATAAAAAATAGTGGAAGAATATTACCCTTCGCCGAACTGCATAAGGTTTATTGTTCGAGTATTCTTCCTTCAATTTTGGTATAAAACTAGCGTTGCGTTCAACAACTTTGTGGAAATTTAAATTTTAAAAAGTTTGTCCTTCTATTGACTTTCTACTTTTTTCAACAATTTGAAATTTTCTATTTTTATTAAAAAAATAAATAAATATTTTGAAAAACACTGGGATAATCGAAAACCGCTCATTTTACTTACTACTTGTTATACTTCATAGAGCGAAGACTTATATGAACGGGATTATTCAAACTGTTTAGAGTTTAAGAGTGATTTTTTGTCAGAATGAACCTCGGCCAATGGTAGGTTGCCGCTAGCGAATTTTAGGGTTTCAAGATTTCACATACGATATCCTAATCCAACTATGCTAAGCACGATGGCATAATTAGTTTTTACGTTTTTATATACAGTCCAGTCTCGCTAACCCGCCACCCCTAGGGACCGGCCTTAGAGTGGCGGGTTAGCGATTACTGGGCTAGCGGGTTATCGAAAGTTTTCAATTTATTCAAACAAATAACCACAATATTATAATTTCAATTGAACTAAATAATTTATGAGCTTCTGAGTTGGTGGAAAGCTTCGCCAGGCCTTCACTGTCATTGAGAATGGCCGCATCGGCAAAGTTCTTTTCTGTGTATCGACGAAAAATTTTCATGGCTTCAAGGGATCGGCTTGGCGGCTTAATTGAGTCAGTGTCTTCTTCTTTAATGTTCATAATCTCACTTTCAGCCATCTGGTTGTCTTTTGTTGTCACCTCTTCCAAAATTTTCTTCAGAATTCAGACGTATCAATAAAATCATTGATCTAAAGAAAAAAAGCAAACCTGTGACCACTTCGCCGTCGATGTGCATGTGGTCATCCATTATGGCTGTTTTATCGATCTCATCCAAATCTTGAATACAGGTTTCAGGCAAGAAGGAGTTCATTCACAGCTTTGTCCTATTCTTCTTCCACCAATGGCCTATTGTACCAGTTTTAAAGTCGGTATGTTGGAGTTGCAAATTTTTGACCTTTTTCGATTTTTAGCTAAATATTAGCAAAACTTGAGGGGTGGCGGGTTATCGAGAGTGGCGGGTTAGCAAGGTGGCTGGTTAGCGAGAGTGGATTGTACTATTTTTGAGTATTTGGCATTTCAAAATGATGTGTCAACCACTTCTTTAAATTTATACAAGCCAACTATCTGTTGCTTAGAAATCTATATATTTATATTCACACAAACAACTATTATACATTGTTAGAAAGCTGAGATTCTGCGCTTTCTAATGAGGTGTAACATTGTATAGGTAAGAATAGTTATTCACAAATTTCAACCCCGATTTTAGATAATTTGTTGATTTCAAAAATCGAATTTTTAACAAAAAAAAACATTTAAGCGGACCGAGGTAAGCTATACAGCATAAGAAAGCCTATAATCTAAGTTTTTAAATGGTGTGTAAGTTGGCTGCGAAAAAGGGTGAACCAGAGTCGAATGACCACCTCAAGTTGGGCAATCAGTGTTTGAGCGTAAATGACACTCCCAAAAACTGAGCAAACACTAACTAAAACCTTAATTCTGACACCAGATTCGTGTTCAGCGTGGTCGATTTGGATGTGAAACTGCTTTTGAAATTTAGAAATCACCACCAAATTTCAAATTCCGCTCGAGACAATAAATATTTAAACAGATGCGAAAAATATCATTTAAATATTTATTGTCTCGAATGGAATTTGAAATTTGACAGTGATTTCTGAATTCCAAAACCTATTTCACATGCAAATTGACCACGCTGAACACGAATCTGGTGTCAGAATTAAGGCTTTAGTTAGTGGTTGCTCAGTTTTTGGGAGTGTCAATTACGCTCAAACGCTGATTGCCCGACTTCAAGTGGCCATTCGACTCCGGTTCCACACCTTTTCGTAGCCAACTCACACACCATTTGAAAGCTGAGGCTCTAAGCTTTCTTATGCAGTATAGTTTACCTCGGTCCGCTAAAATGCGTTGTCGTTAAAAATTCGACTTTTTCGTAAAATTAGGTGATTTTAAAAACAACAAATTTTCTAAAATTGGGGCTAAAATTCGTGTATAACTGTCCTTACCTATACAATGTTACACCTTATAAGATATGATTATAGGATATGAGCTTTTTAATGAGTCACAGAAAATAGTTGTATGTGTTAATATAAATTCATGGATTTCTAAGCAAAAGAAAGTTGGCTTGTAAAAATTTCAAAAGTGGTTGACAGCCCATTTTGAAATACCAAATACTCAAAAATAGTATATGTTAACGGATAAGATGATTACGCCATCGTGCTTAGCATAGTTAAATTAGGATATCTAGTTTAAAATCTCGAAACCCGAAAATCTGCTATGGGTAACTCGAGGTTCAGCCTTACAAAAAATCACTTTTAAAGCAATCTGTGGTTAATAACAGATCGTAGAATAATTTTAGATATTATGCTAACGAATTAGTTATTAATATGTATATATAGTCCGTCCAACTATCTTATAATAGTATTATAATAAGCTAAAGAACACTATTTTGTGACGTTTTTATGTTGTCAATTAGATATTTATAGCGAGATAATCGTTTATCATAAGAAAAAATAACTAACCAAAATATTTTCTAGCTTAAAGTATATATAAATAATCTTTCTGGTTAACCTGCTACCTAATCCCCAAAAAATTTGTTAGTTTCGAACTACAAAGACACGTTACTTAAAATCATATACCAAAAATTGTAATAAAATGGGAAAGGTGCCAGATGACTAATACACGCATTAGTTCCAAGTAAAAGGCGAGCTTTTCAGGCAAAAACAGGAAGTGCCCCATCTTTTGCATGGATTCAGCTACACGCGATATAATTCTAAGCTTTAAGTTAAGCGTAAAATTCTTAGTATATGAAAGGCTAAAGAAAAACTTGCAAAACACACGTGACTAAATACCCTTAGCTGTGCTTTTATCATCATAATCCTGATGATAATTACAAATAAACCTTGACTCATCCACTGTCAAACAAAGGTTGTTTGAGGTGTAGGAGATTAGCTGGATTAACTATCTGGTTTAAAGAGGATAAGTAATCCTACTCATTGTTGTTACGCAGAATGTTCTAGTCATTTAGGTTTTTTTTAAAGAACAATATTTTGGTCTTGGCGTTCCTTGGCACTCCTTGTAAGTTTGCAAGATCGAAGAAAGTAAAAAAAGTTAATTATTGTTAAATGGCTTACAAAATAAACTAAAAATAGCTAAAACTGCACAAAAGCAGTTTAAAAATAACGAGAGACCAAGGAAACGGAGGAAAATGGCACATATAACAAAAAGTGTTTAAAGGAGCATGCCCGTGCGAATTTTGAATTTCCAAAAGGCGGGGACCACTTTAATGCGTGAGACCAAAAATTTCAAATTCAAATTTTCATTCTCATTGTAAGTGCTGTCGTATATCAGACGTGTGCTGCGCAATTGTTTTGAAAATTTTATTATTCTGCTCGCATAGCTCATAGCTACTTAGTGCTAACCTGGTTTATTTTTAAGATGATCGAATTTAGCTAAAGAAATGGTGCAACGCGTGACTTGTCGCCGTTGGCTGTGCTGCAACATGAAGTCGAATAAGACCAAGATTTCGAATACGCCCGGGGGAAGAAATGTGGTGCTCTATCGCAAGAAGATCGGCAAGGTTCCTAACTATGGAGATACCGGGTTTCGCCTCCAAGGGGTAGGTGACGCTTTATTTCAATTAGTCTTTTATTTATTTATTTTGCATTACAGATTCATCCGTCGCGTTCTCGAGAATTCTCGTAGTTTACGAAGCGAAAGAAAACAGTTTCGCGTGCCCGTGGTGGATGTCTGAGCGGAGCCGCTGTGCTTCAGAGAATCATTCGTGCCTTTCAGGTAGAGGAGCAAAAGATCGCCACTAAGATTTACAAGGTCAAGATGGAAGCTGCCAAAAAATAGGAAAACGTTTATTTTGTCTGTTTGCTTCTGCTCGCTTGTTACGGTCGATAAATCATCTCGTATAAAAGTGACGTTTGACGTTCGTGTTGCAACACAGCCGACGGCGACAAGTCACGCGTTGCACCATTTCTTTAGCTAAAATCGATCATCCTAAAAATAAACCAGGTTAGCACTAAAGTAGCTATGAGCTATGCGAGCAGAATAATGAAATTTTAAAAACAATTGCGCAGCACACGTCTGATATACGACAGCACTTACAATGAGAATAAAAATTTGAATTTGAAATTTTTTGGTCTCACGCATTAAAGTGGTCCCCGCCTTTTGGAAATTCAAATTTCACCGTGTAACGCACGGGCATGCTCCCTTAAGTTACTTTTTCTTACAGCAATGACTACGGAACATATTTTTATAGGCCAAACAGAGAAAACATTGGAAAGCAAAAATATATTCTTAGGTTTGAATAATAGAAAAGATGTCAGCAAATAGGCTTCTTGATACTTTTTCGATAGAGATTTATGAGCATAATTATAAGGAGGATATAACAACTTAATTGTTTAATCCAAAATTTGCTGAAAATTATTCAAATTCAAGGTCTTGGAAAAACAGAATCTAACAAAGGCACGAGTAAGTAGTTAACAACCAAAGAAATGTGACTTATGTTAGAATCCAGAATCTAAAGAACAAAAACACCATGAAACAATCTCATGGGCATAATCATTGGACAAATTTAAATGCAGACCTAAAACTTGCTCATAAAACTAGTTGGTTTTTAACAAGTACAGTACTTTTTTTAACAAATACAGTACTGTATTACTTTGGAACATACTATTTTAAAAAAAAACTGGTAGACTAGCTCAACTTGTTCATTAAGCAAACACTATTACCTGCACTTTAAACCAAAACCTTCGAATATTTTATACTTAAATAATATAATTAAATAAAAATTTATTTATAGGAGCTTTATAGGAGTTTCGTGTAGGTCTTATACCCATTAAAAGCGTAAGTGAATAATCTACTAAAGTGATTTTATAATGTTATTAAAACCAACAACAACAAAAAGGGCATGAAACAAAGCTGGTTATTGCCAATTAAAGAGTTCACCTACTCCTTTTATAAGTCTGCTACATGTCACCAGCTAAATTTAGCAAAGACACATGGTTGTGTGGGCAAAAAATAGTACTAGAACAATATATGGATAAAGGGTATTTCTAAATCGGTTCTTTTGGAGACGGCGCCTCTTTTTAGCTTGAGTAGTGTTGTGTGTGGTTGCCCTTTGTTTCCTACAAGATTTCGTCATTTTGTATTTGTGGCGAAAAGATGGTCTATGGCTTCTCCAGCCAATTAATTGGCTGGAGGAATTGCGTCATGCGCCATCCATCACCACCCCTACAAATTATGATTTGTTATCTGTTCAATTTCGAAGCACTTTTAATTGGACGCCAGCGGATGAGAGCAATCTTAAGGTCTGTTTGGCTGGCTGGGGTGCGCAGCCACCTCTATTTGGTCGGCTAAACTTATGGAAGGTCTTAGTTTTGAAAAAGCTTTTAGCTTAAAATAAATAAAGTGCTGCAAAAACTTAATTAATTTTAGCTTTTTGGCTGAATTTCAAAGCAAAATTGGTGTGCGTTTTAAAAACTTGGAAAATTATTGTTGTTGTTGTTTAGTTGCAAAAACATTTCCTGTATAGTGGTTGCGTTTACTACGTTATTTTGTTGTTGTAGAGTATGTTTGTGTGTTGTATAGCTGAAAATAAACAATTTACAGCTTAAAGATTTATTAAAGCAGCACAAGAGGTGGCAAAATAAATTAGTGAAGTGAAGCATGTACAATGCAAGTGATGAAAGCATTATAATGCACAAATGAAACAAATTTGGCAGCAACAACAATACAAATAGTCTATTTATACAACTTGGTGGAGAAGTTGTATAATAATAATAAACAAGGCGAACTGGCGCCCTCTCGAAAGGCAAAGTTCAGTGTAGCAAAAATATTACAATACCAATCGGGCCGTAAACCCGAAAACCCAAATTTGGCGGCAATTCAAAAAAAGGTTTTTGTTCACAAAAAGTTTTCCGCTCCGATTTTTCCATAAAACCCCCAATTTTCAAGTTCAACCATGAAAATTTCAAAAATTTTCACAGCAAAACCCAAATCTAAACGCAAAAGATCCTCCGCCTGCGAAAGGGCTTTCCAATGAGTACAAACTCGCCCATTAAAATATTTCACAGAAAAAAGATAAATTTCCCTCAAGGGGACCATTAATTAGCGTAACACACACGCCCTCCCCGACCCAAATACTATATAAAGATTACAATAATTCCACCATTATTTGCGACGAGAGGTAATTTTATTTAAAGCATCAAGTAGGTGATGTTTTCGCAGAACATTTCAACTGCATTTTCAGGGTAGCGAAATAAAGCGCTCTATAAAAAACTCCGAAAAAATAAATTCACTTTGCACCATTCACTCGCTCTGAATAAGTTAAAAACCTCTAAATGATCGCCAAAAATAAGTCTACATTATCATTTTCAGAGCTTAAGACGGGAAAAACCGTGTGTATAAAATTTGTGTTTGATGCAGAATTTTATGCTGAACATGATGGCTGAAAAAAATTCTGAAACAGGAGGGGTTCGAACGGGTGAAACAGTTTCTGAAGTTGTTTTACGAACTTCTTCAAATCTCCTCACCTTTATGTTAAATTCTGACACCGATTCATGCTCAGCGTAGTCCATTTACTTTAAAATATTGAAGTCATTATAAAATTTCAAATTCCGCTCAAGACAATAAACATTTGAATTTCGAAAAAACTCAAAATTCACTTTTGAATGTTTATTGCATTGAGCGGAATTTGAAATCTGACAGTGACTAAAATCTTTTAAAAGCAATTTTACATGTATATCGACGAATTCGGTGTGAGAATTTAGGATTTGCAAAAGTGTGAAGAGAATTCAAAGGGTCGTTTGAATAAAACAGCTACAGATGTTGCTTCACCCGTTCGAATCGCTCCTGTTTCCGTATTTTTTTCAGCCATCATGCATCAAACGCAGAGTTTAGTACACACAGCCTTTGCCGTTTTAAGAGTAATACAAAAATTTGGTTGGATATGTGTAAGATGTTTGGCTTTGTGTAAAAAACTACAAGTTTCGCCAGGACTAATGTAAGTATGCCCCACCGACGCTGCCCCATGATTTCCTTTATAAATTTTTATTTAATGCATATTCAACAAAGCTTTGTAAAAAAAATTAGAAAAATTATCGAAACTGAGTTATCGCAGCTTTATTTCTGGATTTTCGGCAATTTAACTCGTAAGTTAAGAAGATTGTTGATAAAAACCTTTTCTAAAACCTTTTTTAATATAAAAATCGACTTTTTTAAATAGTCAAAGCTAGAAAGTAATTTCTTCAAGGTAGTGTGGTCGGTTCATAATTGCAACATAAAACTAAACTTTTTTAATCATTGGAGTGTTTTATATAAATTATAAAAGTTTCAGCAAATTTGGCTACCACATTTGCTCTGGCTAAAATTTTTTGAATTTACGTTTTTTCTCCGACATTTTTTTTTATGTGAAAAAGGAAAGTCTGCACATGAGAATGACAACAAATATCATGATTACTTTTTATTGATCAATATTTAAAAATCCGACGATGAAGGCAACAAAAAAAATTGCAACATAATTTCGTATTTTTTACCCAACATAAAAAACCCGAAAATGGACACATGTGGCGTCATTCTCGTTACACTCTCCCAAAAATCTCGGCAAATTCAAAAAAATTATGGCCAAAAGAAATGTGGTAGACAAATTTGCTAAACCGTGTCATCATTTTTATGAATCATTTTATTTCTTTATGTTATACAAATCGTTTCCTCTTGACAGACATAGTGTATATGTTGCCAGCATCAAACACATTAACAGAATCACTCTGAGCATCATATTGCACATTGGAGATGTGTCCAAAGGCTAGCCACTTGAGTGCACTGCCAGAGGTCTCCAAATAGCGATTGGTGCGGAAGTCAAATGCTGGCTGGACATCCAGCCAATAGGAAGACGACTCATCCTGGTTGGCACCTCGCTCCCTGTTTACAGTGTAGAGCACTCCACAGCTGATAAAGGTGTTGAGCAGGTTGGAGGTATCCAACTGACTCAACTGCCACTTGCCCACCTCCTTCAGACTATAAGGTGACATTTTGGAAATGGTCAGTGTGTCCTCTCCCGATTGCTTGTAGATTGCCCACAGGGCAGACTGGTCTATTTCAAGGTCTATGGACGATAATTCAGAGCCGCTAGAGTCGTATTGGTTGGACGCATACAGCGGGGTCTAAAACGTTAATTAAAGGAGTCCTGGACGACATAATTAGACTTTTAGTTTCGAGCTTAAAAGTTAAGTTGCACTAAAACGCTTATTCGAAGCTGATTTTTTGAATATTTAGAATCTAACAAAAATCAGCTTAGGAGACCAAGGAATAAAAAAGAAAATTATTGTAGTAAGACATAGGCATATTTTTTGTGTCCAGCGCATCGAAAAACATAAAAAATTCTAAGAGTACATAAAAATTGTAAGGGGTTCACATTTTACAGTTCGGGTGACTTGACGTACTTCTTAAATATTGGGCTGACTTGTAGCTATTCCGTGAAATCAACGACAGAATATCGATGCAAGTATAAATAACGAGAGATTTTGGAGATTAGAACTGGTTTGGTTTAGTCATTTTTACTCGTCATCCTCACTGAGAAGCCCATGGAGCATTCACCTTAGGGACAGTATATCGAGACTGAACTGTAACTAAATTTTTCACTGATCCTTAGCGTTTATGGTGTTTTATAACCGTGGAAGCCAACCGAATTCTATTTGGGACATTTTACAAAAGCCTACTTTAGTTGCATTTAGCAAACGACTCATCCTTCTGCCAGAATCTAGATGAAGCACTTGAATACGGGGGATGGCAGAGACCATTTGGTAATAGAACACTAAGTCCTGCAAGAATCTGTTTGATACCGCAGAATCCAACTAAATTTTTTTTTAAACTGACCTTAGTATTTGGAGTGCCGGAAACCGCATGGTCAGTGCCTTGAAAGGACTCTGTGAGGGTATGGATTGCGGTGGGAAATTGAAGGGAAGTGCCTGAAGCAATAGATCCCCCTTCTCCTCCATCTTCTTCTGTAGAGTTGCTTGCTGACACATCAAAGTGGAAGAGAGTGTTGCCAGTGGAGTACTCGGTGAGCAGCCATTGGTCAGCATGTCTGATAGCTGACCCTTTGTGATACATACGGTGACCCATGATTTTCTTTGGGCTGAAGCCTTGGATGGGTGTACAAACTAGAATTTTCCGGGTTTAACTATTTTAATTGGTGAAGGAAACAACCTTTTTCTTTAAACATTTTTCGATGCTTCAACTTGGAAGACATTTTGTGTTTAAAGTGGTAAGGTGGGTGATTGCTGGAAGGCTTGGTGCGATTATCTTCTTGATCTACTGGTTTGTGTTTACTTGCAGTAGAACTGAGGGCAAATTTCTCATGGCAAATTTGATCGAGCGCTTTGCTCTAGAAAGTTAAGTTGGTAAAACGATAGAATTCTAAAAAAATTATAAGTGTTCAGTTAGGAGTGCACAGCCAAGCACCAAGGACGTATCCAAAGGAGGGACTAACCGGGCTTTAGACTGACAGATAAAAAAAGCTTAAAATATCACGGTGTAATTATAAAAAAGTTTGGCTGTGGCCACACTCCTAGGTCGACTTTTTTTACTTTTTTGTGATCGGCTGTAACTGAACTGCGCCTTCAAAAGTCTGAATTTTACCAGTAAATTTCTATTTTGCCGTTTTTATTCTAATTTTGTTGTAATTTCTTAAACTTTGTTTGGACTAGCGTGAAGCTCTGGATCTTGGCTTTCTAATAAGCTATCGAACTCCGCTGAAAGAATTGAGAAATGGAAAGATTGAAAAGTTTTAAAAATAAAATTATTTTGAAAATTTCTAGATCTCTACATTTCTCAATTTTTTCAGCAAGCTTGATAGTTCATTAGAAAGCCAAGATCTGGCGCTACATGATAAAACAGAACAAATTAGAAAAATTACATCAAAATCAAAAGAAAAATGTCAAAATATGGGGAGATTCAGTAATTTACTGGTGAAATTCAGACTTCTGAGGGCGCAATTCAATCTGAGCCTTTTGTGATCAGATATGATTTTTTAAATATTGTTTTTATCCTTTTATACAAAACAATAGCTCAGAATCTAAGATTTCTTCTACATCAAAAAGCTTTTAATTTGGGCAGGAGAAGAGTGTGCCAAATCACTTTGCGACAATTCAATTATTTGCAATATTCGGTAAATATTTGCCGAATATTGCAGATTGAATTGTCGCAAAGTGATTTGGCCCACACTACTCCTGCCCTTTAATTTATATTACAAAAGTGTATGCAGTAGTTCAAAAGTTGGAGGTTGGTCGATGTCGAGGTTTCATGTTACATCGATCGTGACATCGACCAATACTCTAAATTTTGTACTATCATACACATTTTTGTTATAATTTTCAAAATCTTTTTAAAATACAGTCAACCCTCTATATAACGGCACCTCTAGGGACCGAACAATAGTGCCGTTATATAGAGGGTGCCGTTATATAGAAGGTGCCGTTATATCGAGGGCCGGTTAACAAAATTTATCAAGGAGTGCCGCTATATAAAGGGTTGCGCGTAAGATAAGCACACGGAAAAGAAATGACTAAGAAGCACAAGTTCAAACCAGAGGATTTATTCAACTAAAGCAACAACATTCTGTAAACAACTATTGATCGGGCTCGAAGAAATCGGTGAGTCTGCTTTGCTTCTGCTTTTCTTCCCTCTCTTGATAGAAGGCTTCGTCGAGTCCATCGGTGAGGCGCAGGGTGATGGGATCATCAAAATTCTTCTCCACGTATTGACGGACAATTTGTAGGGAACGTTGGGCTTCTAGAATTGTTACCGGCAAATCCTCGACTTCCTCCTCGTTCTCCTCCATCAGTTCACAGACAGGAAGGAAACTTTTAGTTTAAAGAAATAAATAACGCAGATTCAAAATTCATTTTCATCTTGAGAAAAATAAAAAGCAAACTCCTTTTCGTCTCAACACAAAAATCGAAAGGGTACTGAACAAGAGGTTTTTGTTTCCAGCTAGGTGCCGTTATATAGAGGGTCGTTTTCCCGCTGGGTGCCGTCACAGGGTGCCGTTATACAGAGGGTGTCGTTGTATAGAGGTGCCGTTATATCGAGGGTCTCCCCTTTGACTTTTCTTCTTGGCCAACCAAATTGCGCTCAAGGTGCCGTTATATGGGTGGTGCCGTTATATAGAGGTGCCGTTATATAGAGGTTTGACTGTAAATAGTTTAGACCCTAAGCAATTGTTTGGTGCAAAAACATATAAATAATATTCAAAAAAATCATATTTGATCACAAAATAAGTTCAAAAATGTCGACCAGGGAGTCTGACAAGGAGGTTTTTTTATATTGTCTACATAATTCATAATTTCAAACTCACTGAAAGTTGAGTGTACAAAGGAAAATAAAAAGGGTGGTCAGTGTTGGTACTTGCACCTCCAACGAGTGGTTCAATAGGAGGTGGTGGAGTGTCTACAGAATACTCAATACTTCCTTCCGCTGAACGCTTCTGGCGAAACATATGTTTAGCATTCTCTGTTCTCAAAAACTCTTTCCTGAGGCTGGAGATAGTGTGTTGCTGGTACATTATCATGCACACACCAGCAATCAACATCATGTAGTGCATGTTTTTGGTCAACCATTGCAACAGGCAATTGGGTTTAAGTGAACAAGGTTGCATTTGAGCTGTAACAAACAATTTATTTACATTCCAACTACAGCGGAGAGTAAGAAGAAACACATTTTTGCATAAATGCAGGGTTTGCGACAAAAATTTATTTTTTTCCTTTCTTCCTATTTCACAATAGCCAAAGTTTAATAAAAGAGAAAGGGGGGGGCAATGACAAACTAGACTTGCATCTCCCATGTCCCACAAAACGAGTCTCATTTGGAGTTATTAGAGTTGGAAGAGAAAGGCCAAAAAGTCAAGCTAATAATACACAACAACCCATGAATGCTACCACTACTTTTTATTTAATTAAATTAGTCTTTGCCATTGTCCATACCATTTAGAACAGTAGGCATAGACAAACAGATGAAGGGCACTAAACAAATTGACTTTTGCTCTTTTATAAAGGATCAGTTAGATTCAGTTGAATCAAATAAATACAGTGAATCCCAGGCAAGTGCACAAGCCGTTCTGGCCGAGACAGATTTCCCCCTCAGGCCCGAAAAAACTTTTACCCGGGTGGATTCACACAGACAGTAGCAATAACCAAACAGTCTTGAGAAACGATGAAGGGCTATTGAACACACAAATCTATTAGCCTTCACTATCATAATAGAGTTGCTAATGCCCACCCAGCATGTCCAGCTAAATAAACCGGAAAGCGATAATTCTTTCTCTCAAAGGGGTCAACCTCGCACCTTATGCCAGGCAACTGGGAATGCCAACCAAAGACAAAAAGATAGGCAGATTATTGCCGTTATTAGTGAGTGTGTGAAAAGCAAACAAAAGATTCACACGCTTAATTGATCTAATCCATCAAATAGAATGGCCACTGTTAATCCAAATGTTATTGTTTCTAAGTTAAATGGGCGGACATAATCCCGACACCAATGAGGATTTAAAGATTGTGGAGGAACCAAACGAAAAAACCATATCAGACTGGAACAAGCTAGCTCTATCTTGAAAGCGCTGCATATACCGTAAAATCTCTATTAAACGGACATGCCCGTTTAATTTTCAACCCCCCTCATGGGGTGGCCGTTTATTAGAGAGTGACCGTTTATCAGATACAGGGCGAATGAAAAAAATTCTACCATTTTTCTGAAAAAATTTAAATCAATTTTTGAGCATAACTATTATTTTATTCACTCCTCTGCAATTATTATCATAAAAAATAACATTTATAGTGTGTTTGAGATCCAATATCTATTCGGTTACAGTCAAGAGCATAAGATCTCTAAGCATAGAGCCTCTTCTCAAACCCAGCAACTAGTAGATCAGAAAAAACTACATGAGGTGAGTAGCGTAAGTGTTCCAAAGCGGGAAACACAGCATACCTTTTTGGTGCTAAACATTCATTGGACATCTGTACGCAAACTAAAAATAGATAAAAAAAAGGTAAAAAGGCTAAAAAAGATATTAACACGGGAGCCCGAACTGTGAGACTGGCTGATTCTGGTGCATAATTTAATGGAGAATATGATTTTTTAAGGCGTAAAATTCTAAAATAGGTTTTCGAGCCGAAATTCGTAAAAAATTTTAGAAAATAGAATTTAGCGTATTTTCTTTATTAGTTACCACGGGGTAATTATTTTTAAACTCCTAAAATCGAAAAACTTTTGACCCAATTTTTAGATTTTGGGTGCTCAACCAAAATCTAAAAAGTGGAATCAGCTGAGTTCGTGGTGAGAAAACGCATAAAACAGAATTGCAAAATAATTAGTCAACTATACGAAAAACGGTTTTTAGGAACCTGCACACCATTTAGGACCATAAAACACAAATGAACATCCACTGGCCGCATTTTCAAACCTGAACGGCTTTCAATCCCATCTTTAACTATTGCTGCATTCAGTGTTACAATAGCGGCATCTGTTTCTCTTATTTTTGTTTTTATTATTAACGCTCCATTACAGTTCAAAAAAAAGTTGAAAGCAGTTTATCACAAAATTCCATGATCTAAAATTGTCATTTAACTTTGAAATGCCTTCTTTTTCCGCTATTTATATTGTAAATATAGACAGCTAAATGTGCCTTAGAAAGCGCACTCCCTCGGTAAAAACTAGAGACAGAAAGAGGCCTTCGAGTGGGATTTCGGGACGGGATTTTTGGCGAAAAAAAATTCGGGATCGAGATCGGGATTGTCCTTCAAAAATTTCGGGATCCCGACGAAATAGTTCTGACCAGTGACCCTGAATCCCGAAATTGACAGATCGGGATTCCTGAATCCTCAATTTCGGGATTCGGGGTCGCAGGTCAGTACTTTTCAAATAAAAAACAAAAAGTGCAACAGCCAATCTATAGAAGAATATGAAGTAGCATATAGCGACTAAAATTTTCAGCTATGAATTTTGGTCAAAAAGTAATTTGAAAATGCGGTAGAGAGTAAAATCCCGAAATCCCGATGCCCAATTCTACTGATAACATATTTTGGGCCATCTATGTGATCTACAATTTCATTACTGACGACATGCAGGAGGAAACAGACTTAAACAAAGCCATGACAGCCTTTCAGACTTGGCGTGGAACATCCACCGTTGTATCCGAAGAAGTTGCCAGCGCGAAAGACATAAGAAGAGAGCTCGTCGAATCGTTCAATAGTTTTTATAGCGTAGATTTTTAGGAAGAAATGATTTGAACAAAGAAATAAATAAAAAATTTATGTAGTTTTTGGACTCGATGAGTAACGCTCGAAATTTTTATACAACGAGGTTTGCACTGTGTTCTTAGCAGTTTCTTAAGTAAATCAAGGTCGCTGAACACGTTGCTGTCGTCAGAATTTATAAAAACTTTCAGAAATTGAATTTTTTCCAATTGCTATGTTCACTAATTTTTCAGTTTTTCAACTTGAAAAGCTCATAAACCTTTTTTGAATGAGTGTAAGTACTGTATATAGATTATTAGCCAACCTCGAGATCTCGCGCATAATAGTGAGGCAATCAGAAAATTTTGTAAGATAAAATTGCCTAAAATTGCGAGAAACGATTTTCAAATGTTTTTTAAACTTGCGCCATTTATTTTCTTGCCCAATTAGTCTTGCTGTCATTTAAAAATTGTCTGTCAATAAAAATGTATCCATCTAGTGCCGAGCATTCTTGAGTATCGATAGCGTGAGAATGAATAAGAAAAAGTTATAGAGAATACTCAATTCTCAAGAATTTCTGCTTTAAGCGACTTAATCTGGGTTGCCTCCACACAAAATAAAATTAGCAACAGGTTATCTGGCTCTTTTGACAAGAAATCTAAATCTTTTTACTGGACTTTAGAGTGACTCATTGTCGAAGAAACAGGTTGAAAATACGTTCGTAGCCAAATTTCAAAATCCCGATTCACAGCTCTAATAAATAAGAGTTAAGGCCGAACAATTGAATATTCGAAATTCTATATGAAGATGAGGGAATCAATTTTATTAACCCAGTTTTAATAAAAATTTTATTAACCTAAAACACCGATTTGACTTGCAGGAACCCCAGATCTGGGGTAGTTTTATTTCCCACAGGGGGTGTTCAGGTTGTTGTAACTAGGTAGAATTGAGGTTGGATCATAGAAAAACATTTTGAATAATAGTTGAGTTCTTCATATGACAAGTGTTAGTATTAAAAAAAATAAAAAGGCGCGATTTCAAAAATGGGACGAAAGGGGACAAACGCCTTACGTAAGGCGTTTGTCGTAGTCATACTTTCTTTTCGAACGTGACGTACGTTATGTACTAAAATGTAGCTGGGAATCTGCGCTACATTTTGGTATATAACATATGTTGCGTTCAAAAATAAAAACATGGTATAAAAGGCGGAGAATGAATTTAAGATATTCCGGATTTTGGGGATGGCGCTTATTAGAGGAAATACGGTAGTAGAAGTACGGTAGTTCAAGTAGGGTAATATGCAACACATTTAAATTCGCCCTAGCAAACGCCGATCGATCCCACATGGGATCAAGCACATTTTTTCCATCGGAAGCGTTGGTCGGAATTTTCGAATTTTGTCGTACTCGTACTTCGTACTGTCGTTTTTTTGACGTTGTAGTCGTACCTCATACCCGCTTTTTTTCGCTCTCTCACTTCGTAGTCATATTCGTATCTCTTATTTTTTTGCTCTCGTATTTCGTATTCGTACTCGTGGTACTAGCTAAAAACGAGACGTATTCGTATCGTATTTTTGTCGTGCTTTTTTTATAATAAAAAACGTATTACAGTTTTTATTCAGTGAAATTCGGTGAAATTTTTGTTAAATGATAAAAGCATGCGATAAAAGTACGATGAGAAAGTTTGAAAAATCGTAGACGAATACCTTGCTATGCTGGTTGAAAAACTAAAATACAGAAAGAAAGGAAAGAGATAAAAGAAAAAATAAATTTTTGTATGGATTAATTGTGTAGAAAACGCATTATTATGCATTGTTGACAATAGGCAACGTAAAATGCAGGGTAGAAAATATAAGCACAATTTGCCCACATTTGATAAATTTATAATTCGAAAAAAGTCACAACTCCAAATTTTTATAAAGAAACTAAAAAAGCTCGCAGGCAGAAGTTCAGTGACGGTACGATTCGTACTTTGCTTATCGTACATCGTACTCGTACTTAGCGTTAGTACTTCGTATCTTACACACTCATTTGATCACAACTCATTTGATCCCACTCATTTAATCCCACCTCATTTGATCCCAACTCATTTGATCTCACCTCAATTTATGCCAACTCATTTGATCTCACCTCATTTGATCCCAACTCATTTGATCTCACCTCATTTGATCCCAACTCATTTGATCTCACCTCAATTGATGCCAACTCATTTGATCTCACCTCATTTAATCCCAACTCATTTGATCGCAATTTCAGTAATAGGCAGGGATCCCAAGTCAATTCGTCTAAAATTCAGACAAATATCTTTCAAATTAAGATTTTGGCTTCAAAATTCAGAAAATATCCAAGTCAAAGAGCGTATTCTTCTGCAGTTTCAGGCAAAATTTGTGATGCCAAAGCCTGGACTTGGTTGTAGTCAATTTGTCGCAAAAAAAGCATTATCCAAGAGATGTTCGATGGCAGATACTCCAAATGAAACCACTTTTCAATGTACTCAAGCACTGTTGAACAGAATTCCTAAACAATAAATATTTGTGTTGGAAAATGCATGAATTAAATTAAAACAAACCTCAAAAAATGCCTTCAAAAACTCGATTCGAGATTCATCCAATATGCGTGCCAATAAAGTTGACGTAGCTGCTCCATAGAAGGATTACATTTTGCGATTGAGAATTTGAGTTTTAAAAGTGCTGACAATGTCCACCAATTCTGGAAGAAGACCTTTGGATCGCTAAACAAATCAGATGACAATGGCCAATTTAAAAATGGAAAATATTTCATACCTGAAGAAGTAGAAGAGGTGTTTGGAAAACCAGAAGCGCACTTTGGAGAAATTGTACATTGATCCGAGATTCGTCCGATTTGAAAAAATCATCCAGCATTCTTGGTGGTTCGTCGATGGAAGCAAAGAGTTCTCTGAAGGCGTCCCACAATTGTAGCATTCTGTCCAAAGCTTTTGAAACCTTAAAAATTGTAAGTTTCGCCGAACCATCCGCCGGGCAAAACATTTACCTGTTAGGATTTTTGCTGTTTTAGTCTGCGCACATGAGAATTTCTTGGCAACATCGGAATAAGAAAACATCCTTCGGAATAAGCCCTCTGAAAAATAAACACCATGAAAAACATTAGATAAGAAATGAAACAATACCTGAGGAAACACGATCCGCTGATTGGAACGATTGATGAAGACGCGAAATGTGAAAAGCCCAGGCTCCTTCTGCGGCTGCTGTTTTGTCGTCCGTTGCTGTTGGCGCAGACTGGCTTGGAAGGAAAATAGAGAGCGATTGAGAACTTGAAGCTGCTCTTGCGGCGTCCATGTGCTTTTGCGACTTTTGATGGATTTCGATTGCGACACCGAATTGATCAAGCTAATTTCGCTACAGATTTGAGCAATGGGCGTGGTCGTTTCCTTTCTTGCTTTTCTTGATTTCCATGATCTTTCATAATCCGGCTTAAACAGCGACTTTCTTTTCTAAGGCATTGAACTAAAGAAAATCAAAGGATAAAAGTTAAAAAAAACGCAGCAGCCAATTTTTTTTAAATAACAGGAAAGGCAAAAATTCAGCAGAATTCAGACATTTTGCGAAAATTCAAAACAATTCAGACATTTTGCGAAAATTCCAGAACAACTCAAGAACAGAAAAGTTTTTCAGATTTTGAGTTTAAAATTCAGAACGTTTCTGAAAAATTCCAGAACACTTGGGATCC